>VMDO01008958.1:0-71558 GCA_007922755.1 Pedetes capensis
TCTTTTGCCACAGCTTTTCCTAGAGCAATGCGTCTTTTGATTTCTTGACTGCTGCTTCCACAGGTGTTGATTATAGAGCCAAGCAAAGCAAAATCTTGGACAACCTCAATCTTTTCTCCATTTATTGTGAAGTTGCGTGCTGACCCAGTCGTAAGGATTTTTGTTTTGTTGATGTTTAGTTGTAACCCATATTGAAGGCTATGATCTTAAGATGATATGCATGTATGGAAATGTAAGTAAACCTGTTAAGCTATACATTAAAATTACTAATCAAATAAGATTACTGGGGGAAAGTTTTAAAAGAAATCTAAGAACCTTTTATGTAAGCCTCAGATCAGTTACTCATCTCAAATGCTTGTTTTAATTTAAAACTTCAAAAATATGAAAAGAAGTAGCTATTAGGGTGACTGATTATGATAACTTTTCTCATTTCAAAGTTTTTAAAAATTTTCTTTAAAATAACAAGTTTTGGCTGGGTTATCTGAAGTACACCTGTAATGCTAACAACTTAGGAGGTTGAGGCAGGATGATTGCAAGCTTGAGGCCAGATAGATACAGCCTGTGTAACTTTGCAAGACCTTCTTTAAAAAAATAAAAAAGTGCTAACAAAAAATTCTCTTGTTGTAATTAATTAAAATCTGTTTTAAAAACTGACTTCTGTCTGATAGATTTCAGTCAATTAAATAGATTTAAAATAAAAGCCCAAGTCTCACAAAGGTTTTGAGCACATATGTTACATAGTTTTGGAATTTTTTTCTTCCAAAAGATCAAGAATTGAAGGTGAAATAGATGCCTTCTGACTAATGTAGGAAGAGGTCCTAAGGCATATATTTCATGTGATAATTGCTTTTCTTTTGCATTTAGAAACTACAGGCAAAAGCAAGAGAAGTGTAGCTGGTTTTATTACCCAGAGGGAAAACAATCACTATGCTTGTCAGGTCTATGAGCATTTCTCCCATCCAGGGAAATCTTTGAAATATAAAATCATGTTGGTGGCTATCTTGCAGTGCACTCAATTAAAGTTAAGTTGTTAGATTTTTCCCTAAGAAATGTCAGCCATTGCCAGTACCAGGTATCTGACCAGGTCACTTGGAAAATAAATGTTTTCACACTACACTATCTACATTTGTCAAGGGCTGAGCTAAAAAGAAAGATTGAGGCTTATCTCATGGAGATTCATTCTAGCTTCATTTGGGGCAAATTATCTTCACCCTGCAAATTCTTTGACCACAAACTATTCTCTTTGCTGCTTCATCTCCCTCTGAAATTTAACACAGTACAAAATTTTGTAATTTAAAAATGTAGATTAAATGCAATTGGTTTGTGTATAGGTTGCATAGAAATTTGAAGCAATCTGCCTCATCAAACATTAATGGAGAATAGATAAAATTAGTGTCAGGCTGCCTTGCTGAGACTATAACAAAACTTCTGATTTTAGTAACTGTTAAAGTAGACAGTGGTAAAAAGAGAGAAAGAGTGACTATGATGGTAATTGGGTATCTCAGATTGTTCTACTTGGAAAATGTCACATTTCAGAGATTTTGCTGCCTTTCTCTTCAGGACAGAAGGTTAGATTCAAGAAAGTTTCCTTGGGAATAACAAGGGCAAATTGCATCATCAGTCACTCACTCTGTCTTCAACTCCTCTAATAACTCTCATTCCGATACTCAGCTGAGGCATAGACCCAAGGCTAAAGTCTACTCGTGGGATATATGAAGGATAGTATAGCTGTTATAGACAGGAGAACTCAAGAAAATCTAAAACAAAAGACACCTTTTCTTGCCCAATCGGTTTTTAGAGTGAGATTCTTGTGATACTTTCTTATTTTTTAAATTTTTTTTCAGGACTTGGGGGTTGAACCCAGGGCCTTATGCATACGTTGCAAGTGCTTCATAACTGGACTGAACTCCCAGCCCATTTTCTATTTTTTATCTTGAGATATGTCTTGTTATGATTTGCAGGCTGCTTCCAGCCTCAAACTTGAGATCCTTCTGCCTCCACCTCCTGAATCATTGGGATTGAAGGTATGAGCCAAAATACCTGGAGACACTTTATTAATCATAATCACATTGCCAGCTGTTTTTAATTTTAGTCATTATACTATATGATATTGTTTCTATATAGATTTACCTGCCCTGTCTCTAAATTTTTACTCAGGGGTTGTGACACGATTCAGTACTTTTTCATATAGATTTTTGCTGAAGATTCCGGGTTCCTAGAGTGATGCAAGTATGATTATTTCAATGAATGTTCACACTGTAGGTTTATTAATGCACATTACTAAACATTCATTGCTCAATAAGAAAGAGGTCTATCCTACTTTGTCCACTCATGTCCTCCTAGCCTGAGGATGCCTGACATAATTAGTTTTACAGTGATTCTGGGTACATTTTATTTTAATAATATCTTAAATTATTCTGACTATATTTCCATTTTTGATAACCTTTTGTATATTCCTTTCATTTATATAAAAGATTCAGAGAAGTCTGCATAAATCCCATCTTTGCCATAGCGGACTATATTCAGCTCATTGAACAGAGTAAGCAGGAGTGACCAAATATACAACATATGGATGAAGTAAAGAAAATATATTTATTATTTTCTTTTTCTAGCTCAAATGAGTAGGTCTATTTGTATTACTTTTGATTTGTCACTTGATGTATTTTAAAACCCCATTCCTGAATGTATTTTATATGGAGTGACCTGTATCATGGTGACTGACAAAGAAATTTATTTCAGCAAGGCAATATAGCATTAGTGCCAAGACAACATGAAAGTAAAGAATACTCAGGAAACAATCAGCTTGGCAAAGGAGTCTCAATAATAAAGGCATGCACACAAATTACTTTGTAAATGTAGGACTTAGTTCAGAAGGCTTTCCATTGAAAATATTGAATATAATCAATAAAGTATTTGTGGAAAGAAAATGAGGATCTATAATATAACTGAAAAGTGGAACCATTACTTAGTAAAAGTCAATTTTTTGACAATAATGGCAGAAATTAATAGCATGGAATTAGTAGTTAAAATGTTCAGTTGTGAACTATATCTTCTGAAACTGTAGATTCAAAAGATTAACTACAAATTACATAGTGATTTTAGGGTCTACTCATTATTCTTTGCACATCTGAAAATGTGCAATGAAAGAATTATGGAAAGTTAAACCTGGAATGGTAGTGAGGTATAAATCCCAGTGTGTGCATTCAGAGGCAAACATGATTGTGATTCACCCTATGTTTACTTAAGTTCTACAAATGTCAAATCTGATTTCAGACACTCTTCAAATACATGCTTATTTTCCCATTAAGTACATATGATCCTGTTTCAAATTTGCTTTGCACATATCTTCTAACAGTGTAGTACTTTTAGTAATTCGTTTCATCCTAAATATTTCTCCTTCTCCAATTAAATAGGGAGAAAGCTTAGAAATGGGGAAAAAGATAGACAATCTGGATAAACTTACTTGAAAACAGATAAATGCTAACTTCTAGATCACACATGAAACCTGCACCCTTCTATTGGTAATATTTTATGGATATGCAATAAAGTATTTGCCATATGACACCCAAAAATGAGACAGAAATCCATTTAGATGACTGTCTATATATGTTACAGAATGGAGTAGTGCAACTGGGATGGCACTAAGTGAACAGTGCTGGAAAGAAAACCTTGTAATAGCCTCACACAGGATTTACTTTGTGGGTTGAATTGCACAAAAGAAAATAGAAGTTGAACAAAAGCACCATTAATACCTTGGACTCTACTTCCAAAGTTCTTTTTTGGGGAGGGATTATAGAAAAAGTTCAATCTTTATTTCATATCAGTATTCCATATATGAAGTAAAAGTCTTGTGCTGTATAATATGTGCATCTAGTTGAAAAATTACATGATTGAGAAGTCTCTCTTTGTTCTAATACAGCATCATGGAGCTTTCCTGACAGTTAACATTTTCAGCAACCATATTTGTATTTCTGCTCCTTTCCTGCTACACATATTCTGAAATATTTCTGTGAACTATTTTATCTTCTCCGTATCCTGTTCTACAAAGATATTTAGTTTATTCTCTATGGAGATTATACTAGTATACATTCAATTGCATGAGTTAAGATGGAAAGGCTCTTCAGCTTACCTTTTTCTCTAATAAAAACACATGACTTCTTTCCTGAACACTGGTGATTAGGTAGATTTATTTTAGATAATATTGTATAGTCCTAGAATTCAGTATAAAAAATAAATGAATTGGTGATTCAAAATGAGAAGACAGCAATTGACAAGTTTTATAATCAATGAGGAAGAAAATGCCAATTTACAAATCTTTTATTCCAGTGGCACAGAGCATACCTCTCAAATAGCAAAAATAATTACATCTCCAGAATATTTAAGAATGTAGGAAAGTGTTTTTTATATTTTGAATATGAAGTATCCCCTAAAAGGATCATAATTTGAAGGTTTAGTTCCCCATCTGGTGAATTCAGTCATTGGTAGATTATTGGATGATGAGGGCTCAGAATTAGTCAATGAATTCACCCATAGATGGATTTATAATTTGATGGCATTGTTAGGAGGTGGTGGAAACTTCCAGAGGTGAGAACTAGATTGCAGAAGTCTGTCATGGGAGGCATTCAGATGAAGGATGTATTTTGTCCCCCCCCTTCCTCATCCTTTCTCTGCTTTCTGGCTACCATGAAGTGAACAGCTTGGCTTCACTGCCTACTCTCTGCCATTGTAGGGCACTGCCTAGAGAGGCAGTTTGCCCCAGGGCCTATCTAGGCTCCCTTGGAGGACTGAGGCTTGTTCCCCAGGCAGTCACCTTTGCCTTACATCCTGGAACCCAGGGTCATCGAGCTCCCCAAGATGGCTCTGGCATCTATTCCCTTGCCTCAGTCCCCTTGACACTGACTGGCTGTTTCCAAACCCCAGAACGGCTCCTGATTGGACCGTTCTGGAACCACCCCTGATTGGCTACTTCTACAAAACCAAATTTGAATATCCCCTCTGATTGGGTGAAACCCGTATGAGGTGACTGCCTCTGATTGGTCCCCAGCAAGCCCCAGAAGAGTATATGAGGGCAGTACAAGGAGCAATCTGGGTCCATTCCATCGATTGGGACAGACAAGGAAGAAATAAAGAGCTGTTGGAGCAGAGCACTCAGAGTCTTCATTGGGAAGAAAGAAGCAAGGAGCTGCTGCGGCATAAGCCTCTGAGCCTGCCTTTCTCAAGGCTTCTCAGAGCAGCCCTGGGCTTAAGCCTCCTTTCTGGGCGGTGTGGCTCCTGGGTGCCCGGGCTCCCCCTCACCACACGACGGGTCTTTGGCTGCTGGTTCCCACTTGCAGCCAGAGCGAGTCCAGCGGCAGGGCAACACCCCACATGCCATGATGCTTTGCCGCACCACAGGCCCACAACAATAGGGCCAGGAGACCATTGCCTGAAACCTCTGAAATCCTGAGCCAAGATGAATCATTTCTCCCTTCAACCTGTTTTTCTCAAGTATTTTTCACAGCAATGGAAGGCTAACTTTAATTAAAAACTATGTTACATTTCTGTTTTTATACATTTCAGTGTATGCAAATAACAATTAACAAGGAAATATAGGCATAAATACATGTTTTCAAGGACTCTAGAATACTATAGTACTTTTTTATCTAATTGAATTCTATTACTGAATATAGCTACCTTCATTTCTTTTTAATAGTGGTAATAGTCACTGGTAATAGTCACATGATAATTTAGTATAAAGAAATGCATAGCAAAATACTTAAGCAAATATTATATGTCTAAGTCAATTTTGGGGATAGGATTTAGCTCAGTTGGTAGAGCGCTGCCCTGCAGCCTCTGAGGACCCAAGTTCAATTCCCAGCACTGCAAAAATGGGAGAAGGACATGGCAATCCACTCCCAAGGCAATCCCGGAACAGTCAGCCATTGAAAACCCTATAAGGGTCGCTATGAATCGGACACCAACTGGACGGTACCTAACAACAACAACAACAAGTCAATTTTGGATCTGGGATTTAGCTTAGTCGATAGAGCAGTGCTCTGCAGTCTCTGAGGTCCAGAGTTTGATTCCCAACACTGCAAAAATGGGAGAAGGACATGGCAACCCACTCACAAGGCAATCCCAAAACAATCAGCCATTGAAAACCCTATGAGGGTCGCTACGAGTTGGGCACGACTTGACAGCACCTAACAACAACAACAGCAAGTCAGTTTTAATCCATATAAAGATGTTGTTGTTGTTGTTGTTGTTGTTGTTGTTGTTGTTGTTGTTAGGTGCCACTGAGTCAGGTCTGACTCATAGTGACCCTCATAAGGTTGTCAGTGGCTGATTGTTTTTTTCCAGATTGCTTCAGCACTGGATTGCCATGTCCTTCTCCTGTTTTTGTGTTGCTGAGGATCAAAGCCTGGTCTTTAGAGAGTGCAGAGCAACACTCTATCAACTGAGCTAAGCCCTAGCCCATACAGATACTCTTTTGTTTTCAGACGGTTAATTAATAAATTAAGCTTGCAGTTCTTGATGGAGAATGACTTTAAATATCACAGCTATACCAGAGTATCCATAAATAATTCTTTTTCTCTCACAAGCCAGAGTACTAGCAAATGTGGAGGGATTGCAGATTTTTCCTTGCTTTCTCCAGTTGCATTTGTATTATATTGAATGAGAATCGATTTCTAATATCCATTTCTATTGCATGCATTAACTGAAGCTGTGGAAGTAAAATTTTTTTAAAAAAATACATTCTTATGATTGGAGACACTGGGGAGGCACAAATGCTTATGTGTGGGCAGGCCATTCAGTGTTTCAGCTTTTGCTATTCAGAGCAGCTTAAAATGTTCTTAAAGAATTGCTAAAGGTTACAGAGACTTTAAGCATCATTTGATTAGTATAATTAGAGTCTCATTAATATTTAGAAGGATGATCCAGTTTCAATAAATAAGCTGGAACTTGGGAAATTACATCAAACTGGCATGTACATGATGAGCAGTTCTAGGGTTTGCACTCTTGTCTTTGTGATGTATATATGAAAACATCAGTGTAAAACTGATTTAAAAAAGAGTTTTCTTTCCAGACATAGTTGAAATTAACATATAGCTGTTACTTAGAACACTATATGGTTTTTCTTTGGGTAAATATTTATGTATATGATTTGATTTATTTACTATGGTGTTTCAAGTTGTAACTTAACATGCCATATATTTTTTGATGTAATATATACCTGTATCTATTGTTCTTGACAATACACATTATATATACTGACCAAAAAGGAACCAGAGAATCAATAATAAATTTGGAATTTGGTCCTTCATGACCTAGATTAATGGATTTCTCCTAGAGACCTAAAAATTGTTTTCCTGCTGTTCACAACTGTTGCATCCTGGGAAAAACAGGAAATGTTATGTGAAGAGCTGATGCCTGCATCTCTGACTTTTCCTGGTTTGTGCTGATGACAGCAGAAGCTGCAGGCCTGGCACCTTATACTGTACATTGTCATCAACAAGGTGGGAGCACAACCCTGAATTAAATTAGAATTCAGCAAGAAAATCTGATTTGTTTGACAGAAATTCACTTTGTAATCTTGTCTGTAGAATTGCAACTGTTTTAAAAGTGACTACAAAATTATTAGAAAATAGTACTGAAGGTAATCTATCTGTAAAAATAGTAATTTTAGAAAAGTTTTCTTCCAAGATATATTTCATGTGAATAACCAAGGTCACAGTTAATGTGAGGAGGGAAAGACCTTGACCTCTGTTTCCATTGCAAAGGTGCATACTCAGATGTTCTACAAACAGTGAATTTACCATGAACTCTGACCCACACTAAGGTTTCCTCTTATTTTTTGTCTTTTGATTCACAAAGATCTTTGCTAGTCTTCTATCCCTTTAGAGTAAAAGTAGCATTGATATCAGGAAATGTGCAAAGAACTTTTACATATACTACATCAATGATATATTAAAAAGTACTTTAATAACTTAAAATTACTATTATCTGCCCTTTCATGCAAAAATCAAACCTAAAACATTGAATGAGTTTCCTAAGGTCTTTCACTTAAGTGGTATACAGAAGGCATATCAATTACAAATCTCTGCCTAGACTGATCCTAAATCAACAGCTGTAGGAATGGAAAGCAGTGGATATAAGGACAAGTATAATTCTTGATAGGATGTAGTGAGACTGTAGCTAGGGAAGTGAGAAAGAGCAGAGTAGAATGACATTTAGCTCTTCGGGTTTTTATAATAAGATAGAAAACACAGAAGCAGGAACCATCTGTGCCAAATGACAAACTGAGAATAATGAGTTTTTGTGACAGCCACTTCACCTGGAGGTCATGGAAAAGCCCTGACCTTGAGATATATACAAAGGGATAAATAAAATGTAGATGGAAATTTAAACTTATGGAGAAAGTTGGGAGTATTTCATGAAAAGATAAAGTTAAATGTAAATGGGTTGAGTAAAGAAGAAAAAGGAATAAGCAAAGGTGCTAAGAGTAATAACCAACAGTGGTAGGAAAAGAATTAGCATCTTATAAATTATTAAACTGGATGTAATTAAAGGGAATGGTTACTAATATTCAATGCTACAGAGAAGTCAGATCAAGGTTAGGATGGAAAAGTGGCTATAAGATTTGTGTATTAACAGTTGATTAGATAATTATTGGGGAGCAAAGAGAGTTAGAAGGATGTTTTATGATAGAAAAAAATGATTATTAACTAAGCAAATAATGTGGGAAGAACATCTGGAGATTTGGACAGAAAGAGGTGAATGGAAGGATAATTGAATTATAGATGATATTTCTTAATGTGTTATGCATACATCTTCTAGTGAAGGACCTCATATCAAGGGAGGATTTGAAACCTTGAGCCCCAGTAAATACAGTCATCAAGCTGTTCATTTCAATGACTTGAAAAAATAGGTTGCTTTGTTTTTCTTCCCACCTGAGGTCATTATCAATTAGGCAGAGTTTGTAAGGAAGTTTCTTTTGATGCAAAACAAATTCTAAAAGATATAACTAGAGTCTCTTGACTGAATACAATAAGTAAGTTAGAATGGAAACCACAAATAATGTTTTCTTTAAAAAGCTATTGATAATTCTCACAAGTATGACAAAGGGAAATCATGAGAAAATATTGAAACAAAGTTGTGAAGGAGTAGTATATATTTCTCACAAGAAATGGAAGTTTACAATATCAAAAAGAACTAGCACCTCAGCTTTTAATGGAAGAATAATGAGGTTTTACAATCATGAGCTCAAAGAATCATGTTGTTAACTACAAGGCAGTTTGATGCACACAGTTTCTGGAGTGGGGTAAGGGAATGGACATGTGCCTGGCAGAAAAGACAGTCCCGAAGTCCATCACATCTCTTTTATTCATTTGTTTATTAGTTTTTATTGATACCAGTTATACTTGGAAATAGTAAAAATTGTCAGATATTTCCAAAGGTTTGTTTTGAAACATAACTTTCTCTTTGTGCAGTTTTCATACATGCATGACTGATTGAATCCCAAACTTTTGTTTTCTGCTTATATAATTTCTTGAGGCATACTGGTACATAATGTAGTCTAACAATTTCTTCATTATGAAAAAGTATCTTTTAGAATTATCTCATCTGTTTGTATTCTAGGTAGGCTGCTGCCTATACTTGAGTGGATCCAACCTCTTGGAATTTCTCTTCTGAGATATCATGAGGATCCTTTCATCTCAGTTCAGTAGTCCTATAGTTTATCTGACTATTATGTCATCTATTTGTATTTATCAATTTTTTATGTCATGCATTTCAGGTGCTAGATGTATATCAGAATGGAGTAAAATAATCACTCCAATTGATTTTCCATTCTAGTGAAAATGAAAGAAATCTCCTTCCTTGAGTAATTGTTTCCACTTCTACATGGATGAGTGTATCAAGTTCAAAAAGGAAGGAAGGAAGGAAGGAAGGAAAGAAGGAGGAAAGGAAGGATGGAAGGAGGGAAAAAAAGGAAAGAAGGGAAGAAAGGAGGAAAGGAAGAGGGAAGAAAGGGAGGGAGGGAGGACCGAAAGGAGACTCACACACATGGTTATTATGGAAGAGTAGGTTTTTTACTGAACTATTACCATTCACTCTTTAGAAAAAATTTGAGAGTTTCAACAAAGCATCTTTTCTTGCCATCTCACTAGTCCATTATGTATTTTACTCCTCTGTTTACATATATCTTGGAAGCACTGGATGGTGAAAGCTTTACAGAAGTGTCAGAACTTACTTGATGAGATTCTGCTATAAAAGCATTAATGACCCTTTCTATTTTTTTTTTTTTTTTTTTGCTACAAATGGAGTTATGTGAAGTATCGGGATCATGGAGAACATGTTTTTATTTAATGATAGGTAGAGGTAGAAAAATAAAAACAACAGAATTACGAAGGTGTCATTAATACTGGATTCACCTTCATTTTTCTTATAATAAAAGAAATGATGCACACAAAGATGTAAATTTGGATTAAGAAAGATAGCAATTATATTACATATTTAGGTTTTCCCTAAATAAGTATTCAGAAGTATAATTTGAACAGCTAATTCTTTTGTTTACTTTGTAGTTTTGTTTATAAGAAATAGGGTCACTATAGAATTTTAAGTAGGAAGCATTTTCTCTAGAAATTTTAGTGTTTCTCATTTTTTTCTTTTTTTCTTCTATGTATATACTTCCAAATACTTCAATGTTGGGACTTATGGTAAGGTTCTATAATTTTTTGTTTTGTTCTCTCGTACTATTTATCCCCTTATCTCTTTGCTGTAGTATGATATCGAGCACATATCCTTAACACTTTCTTCCATCACTAACTGAAATTTCAATGCTGATATCAAAATGTAAATGTCTAAAAGGCCCTCTCAAATTCTCTGAATATTGCTAAAAAACCACTCTTTCTTATTTTGTGGTTGCTACCTGTAATCTTATGATTCCAGTACATTTTATTTTCATTTTTCAGTATGTACTGAATTTTTTTCTCAAGTATTTTCTATTTGTCTTTCATTTGGTTTATGTATGCTGGTATTTTTCACATTAGTAGTTTTTCCAAATGTTCTAGTAATCATTATTTGTCTGCTTTGTATTTTAGACTGCAAGTCTTTAACATTTGTGAAAAGCACTGAGCCCATGAGTGGGAAGTACAGAGTACGACTTTCACTGTGGGTGATCTAACTGGATACTTTAGTAAAGAATTTCCATCATTACCCTGGTCATGTTGGTAATCCCAACCACTTGGGAGGCTGAGACAGGAGGATTATGACATCATGGATAGAGTGAGACCTTGTCTGGACATTATAAAAAATATTACTGAAGGAGCTGGGGTTCAGCTCAGTAATATAGCACTTGCTTAGCATGTGTGAGGCTTTGGGTTCAATTCCCCAGAGTACTGAAAATAAAACAAAATAAAAAAGTTCATCATTACCTTTTCCTTTTCCTTTTCCTTTCTCCTTCCTGTTTCCATTTTCATTTCTTTTTCTTTATCTCTTCTTTTAGGCTACTGATATGCCTGATAAAAGACTGTATATATGTTTCTTGTATTGTGAAGATATGACTTGAGTGTTTGAGTAATAAGGAACTCAGTGAGGGAAGAGTGCTAAGTATGTACCACATACTCGCATTTGTAAGTCTGTGTGCTCATATAGTGTCTTTTTAGTGATATTGATTAGCAAACTAGTGAATAGAATAGTAAATAGAGACATTTGGAAAGATATGTATAAAATTTGTCACTTCTAATCAAAAGCTAATATTTGAGAGACATATTTATGAGAGGTAAATAGATGGATGTGGATAAGTGAAAAATAGGATTTAAAAATTCTCATTTTTGAAGACACAGGATCTTAAAGTTCTCAGAAAAATGTAGCTAGAGAAGCATTTCTATTAGATCAAAAATAATTTTGAACTACAATTTCAGATGAGGAAATTGTTAAAATACAAAATATATTTGGAGAAAAGAAAGGAGTATGATGGTAGAAGAAGATGCATAGGAAGTACATATGGAGATACTAAACATTATTATATAGAAAATTATAACTATCTGTCAACACTATGCAAATAAATGCAGAATCTAGTATTTTAGTAAAAGTAGGGTGTTGTCAAAATTATAATGAAAATTCAATGCTATAAGACTTATAATTTGAATGACTGTTGCTTTTAAGGATGTAGCAAAATCCTTATTACTCTGTATTCCATCAGCTTTTATAAACAAAGGAGAATTTTAAAAAGATGTAATAAAGTGATTAAAGATAAAAAAGAAACAATTGTGACCAAAGGAGTTGAATATAAGGAACCACACAGGAGCAACGTGATCCATATACATGACAGGGACAATGTTACTAACCAATATCTCACTTCTATACCAATTCCTGCAATTTGGCAGGTCTATTTGCCTAGGCCTGTGCAATGAACTATGGGCAACAGTGATGGGTACCACCTCTGGGATAGATGCACATGATTTTCTAGCTGGTATACAGTAAATTGTAACTTTCCAAGTAGTAAAGTTCCTATCAGCCTAGAAACCCAGAAGACTATGTGGAACAGAATACTCTCACCACTGCCAAGCCTAGATGAAGATACAACTTTAACAAGATATTGTCTCCTTTAAGCAAGTTAGATATTCTGTTTAGTTTATGACTGTAGCATAACCAAGCAACCAAGATTAATACATGAGTAAACATAGTCATGATTATTAGGGTGATAGTAAACACCCTATAGTTAAATTTTAGCAATAAAAAATGCATGTGAAATGAGAAAATCTTTTCCATTCTTTTATAGCAGATGATCTTTTTTTTTTAATTTGCTTCACCAAAAAGTCAAGAGGTTCAACATCTTGTCTGGCTTATTAATGAAAAATTACTAAAATGTTGTAGAGTGTGAAACAATACTATTAGCACAAATTTATCATAATTAAAAATATAAAAAATAAATTATACTGCATATCAGATATGCAAACTTCAGGAAATATGTTGAGCAACTCACATACAAAATTAGGCATTATGCCACTATGTATTAAAATTTAGAAATAAACTAGACCTTGGTAATTATTGGTAAAAATCAAAGTTTAAAATATAAAGTTTTAAACACCCTAAGGTATATTAAAAGAAAAATAAGCTAAAATCATCTTAGTCATGTTGACTGTTATTTTGTCAGTTCATGTTTTAAAAGGAGGAACAAGAAACTTGCAAACAATACAGAACACTACCCTAAATCTTTAAGGATATTTACAATTAAATCAAATCTAGATGTAAGCCAGGAGTACCAGAAATGGAATACATGTTCGAGTTTTGCTTTGATCATGACAAATAAAGGCCTAAAATTAGGCAATGTTCACTGAAAACAAAATAAAAAGGGATTCAGTTTTATTTTGCTGCATCAAAGAAGATGGTTTTGGAAATGAAAATCATAGAACATCTTGCATAATGAGGAAAATAAATAACAGTTAAGAGTATATGAAAAGATCACCAATAAAGTTTAATTTCATCACAGATGCCATGCCTATGTAAATGAACTAATGCAGTATGTAAGGAACATCTTTCTCTGTCTCCTTCTGTGTCTTTGTGTGTTTTCTCTGTGTCTCTGTCAGTGTCTCTCTCTGTCTCTCTTTCTCTTTCTTTCAACAGGTGTTAGAAATTCTATCATGGCAAATAGGGGATAGAAACAAAGCAAAGTTGGGTCAAGTTATAATTTTCTAAAGATACAGGTTCTACAAATTATGATGGAAGTGTAATGAACATCTTCAGAAAAATATTTGGAGAAAGGACTATTGAACAACAAGTATTGTCATGATCAAAAAGCAATTTTAGGAGCACTAGGAACCATCATGAATACAATAACAAGTGTATTGAATTTTTTTATTTGTTAGAATTATATTTGTAAATTATATAATTTATAGAGAGACATAAAAAAACTTTGCAATTATGTAAAGTCAGGCAAATTCTGACCTCTCTGACAAATACTCTTGAGGAAGTAATGGATATATATTTATTGCCTCAATATTCTGCAATTGATCTTTGTACTATTTTTATCATGATTTGATGAAAAATTGAAGACATGCTTGTCAAATTTGATAATGACAGTCCAGAAATCATGCTAGTACAATGAAATTTTGAATCTTTTATGTAGAGAAATGTGGAATAGCTGGAGAAAATTTTATCAAGGATAAATCCAACCATTTTCAGATAAACCCAAACTCAAACTACAAAATAGAATCATGGAGAGAATCTTAAAGGGATTTTAATTTTAGTTTACATGGTCCACATCTGAAGAAAGTGTCATTTATCCAAAAAATATTCTGAAGAATATTGGCTACTGTGTGCCAGTAACTATCTCTTGACAATCAGTCAAAGGGACGATATATTTACTTACTTTAACTGATATGTAAAAACATACAATTTGTACATATTTTGGTATACCATGTGATGTTTTGATACGTGTATGCACTGTGTAACATTTAAGTCAGAGGAAAAAATATCTATTTTCTCAAACATTTATCATTTCTTTAGGATGAAAGCATTCAAAATCCAGTAAGTACAAATCTTCAGTCTTGAGAAAGAAGAAATGTATGGAAAATATTATATAGTTCAGTAGCTATTGTTCAAGAGAGAAAGTATATGTTATGTTTAGTTCTAAGAGATAAGAAGTAGGCAAAGGCACAAGAAGTATTCAGTATAAGGAAATATATTCCTTCCCTTCATTGAAATGTCTCATCAACAGGGTGGATGGCTGGTGTGATTAGGGGCCTGACTGCTCCTAATCATGATGTTGTTGTTAGATACCTTTGAGTCGGTATCTGACTCATAGTGGCCCTTCCTACAACAGGTGAAACACTACTCTCAGTGCTTCTCTGCTGTTCATAGGGTTTTCAATGGCAGATTGATTTTTGGGAGTGGGTTGCAGGGTCTGTCTCCCAAGCCTACAGCACTTGGTGTTTCCAGGCGGTGTTCCATCCAAGTACTAACCAGGCCTGACCCTGCTTAGCTTCCGAGATCTGAGGGGATCGGATGCCACAGGGCTATGGCTGAGGCTCTCCTAATCAGAGAGGACATATTTTCATCTGGGGTGGGTGTTGATCTATTATAGAAAAGGCTACGTGAGTTCTTGACAAGAAAATCTCTATTATTCTTCCCAAGATTTTATAGTTACATTGTTCTTTGTAGGCATAGCATGAACATGTTCATTGTTTAAAAAATATTGGCTCAGCTAGGCAATGTGTAGAATACCTTTAATCCCAGAGACTCAGGAGACTGAGGCAGGATGATTGCAAGTTCAAGGACTGAGAGTGCCTTTGCAATTTATGGTGACCTTGTCTCAAACAAAACAAAACAAAACAAAACAAAAAAACCAAAAAAAGGTCTGGGAATACAGCTAAGTGGTAGAGAATTTTCCTAATATGCGTGAGGTGATATGTTCAACCCTCCAGTGCTGCAATAAATAAGTAAATAAATAAATAAATATTTTAAAAATAAGATAAAAATATTGGCTCATGTCTAGCAGGCAATTGGGGACAGAAGATAGTGGTAGTTATAGGGAATTTAAGGAATCTGGGCTTTTAATTACAAAAATAGACTAAAGCAACTATAAGAAATAAAGGAATCTATTGCATAATAGTGTTAAAATTGACATATATTTATAGGGCACTGAGGTATCATTGTCATGTTTTGTTCTAGTTACAAGCTATGCATTTAAAGATGTGATACCTGATTTAGAGTAGATTCATGGCCTAGAGTTTTCAGTTCATACCCTTTTCTCAAGAAAAGCCTGTATGGCTAAATGAGAGTCTGTAGCAATGTGAATGAGTTGCTTGTTTTAGTTAAGGAAGAAATCTGCCATAGGATGGAAGTTAGATGTATGATTTTGATTCCCTGCAGGATAGAAAAGCTGATATCATTAGTATTAAAAACCCATCAACTCCCAGCATGTTACTGAGGTTGTGGTTGGAAATGCTAAGTGACACTGACTCACAAATATTTTCAGGGTCATTTGTAGAAAGCGTACAATCAGAACTAGACAGTTTTAGACTTGCTGAACAGAAAATGAATTTTAAAAACAAAATACTTGAGCTTTCAGAGACATATTTCTATTTCAAGGTCACTATCAGTTAATACATTTTAACATTATATGTTTCTCCACATACAAACAGTACAGAAAAGACCATAAGTATATCTGTTTACTCTTCTAAAGGTTAGCCAACAGAATTCATAGAGATTCTCGCCTGAAAGGTAAAGGGGACTTTACTCCTTTAATTCTTGTCTTCCAGAGTGACCATTATAAGATTAGGGTGAAAAGAGTAAAATTGAAAAAGAGTACTGAAAACCTGAGCAATAATTCCACTTTGAGTTTATAATTGAAGCAAAATACAATGGGTTAATGCAACCCACTATGCAAAATTTTAATGGTATTTTTATTAAGTTCATACTTTTAATTGTAACTTTTTTATAAAACATGCTAATAGTGATTTAGCTAGTTTAATTTTCAATTTTTTGAGGCAAGATTCTTAGGTCCATAATGTAAATACATTGACTAATATGTGAAGGTCTTAGCTGTGCATTTCCCTTCCCAGTTTTCAATCGCCCAAATTGCTATCATTTCTCCTTGCTGTGACTCAGTCATGAAATGAATACAAAATCTAAATGGAGCAAGTTTTTAAAACTGCCAACTTCCAATGCCAATAAATAGCATGTATTAGCCTAAAGTGAAGAATACTTTAACTTTCTATTTTTACCCATTTATCTGGAGATAAGAATATCAAGTACTTACCAAGTAGTTTAATAAGTCTTTAAAGTTTGAAATTGAGGATTTGTCACTGTACTTAAAGTTCAAGCTATAAATGGTATTTATTTTTGTGATCATAAACCTAAAAAATTGAAGAAAATGAAAAGCTTTAATATAGCTTAATATTAAATCCATCAGTTTATCTTTTCATTGTTCTTTTCTTTCTGAACTAAACCAGAAGCATCACTATTGCCTTATTCCAATAGAAAAGAAAAATAGTTGGAGAAACTAAACTGAACATACACATGCACACAGAAAAATTCACATTCTGTTTCTGTCTTCTGTTGTCTGAGGGATTGTGTTTTCTCAATCTTTAATGTGCATGGAATCAACTGAGGATTCTATTAAAATGTATATTCTGATTCAGTAAGTTTTGTTTGAAGTGTGAGTTTGGGGATTTCTAATTAACTCAATGTTATGCTCATGTTGGGCCCAGGGCAAAGTTTTAGTAACAAGGTTCCACTACCTCAATTTCTTTCTTCTTTTTTTTTTTTTTTTTGTCTCTTTATATAACCCATTACTGTTTTGACTCTTCACAGAAGAATTTGTCAGAATTGGCCAGTTTATCTTGTTTGTCTTTGTCTTTCTTCATTGGATAATTTTTTAAATGATTTCTTTAACTTTTTGAAGCCCTAACTGAGGTGATGATAAAGTTGTAGTGGAAAGGATGATATAAGAACAGTGAGGATCATAATCCTCAAAAAACAATTGCAAATGCCATAATCATAAATGTCAACCTACTGACAGATGAAAATCTCTATATTCTAAAATTCCTGTAACCTAAATTATTTAAAGATCAAAATCTCAAAAATCACAATTTTGAATGATTAAAATCTCAAATATAAAAATACTGGAAAGGAAAATCCTGGAAATAGTAACTCCCTTTGGAAGCAAAGTCTAAACTGGGCATGATGGCCCACAACTGTAATCCCATCCCTTGCCAGCCTGAGGCAGGAGAAGCAGAGTTTGAGACCAGCCTGGGCTGCAAAGTGAAACTCTGTTTCAAATAACAACAACAGCAAAATGAAAACAATAAGCGAGAGGGGAGAAGGATTGGTATGCTTTCAGTTATATGAAGAATAGTTGCCAAATTATCCAGGCATGTACTATATTTCACCCTTCACACATATTGCCACACTTGTCTTTAAATAAGACCTTTCCTTAGAGAACAAAAAGAATTCAAACTTCAGTCATCTTTTAAACCAAAGGCATTTGCTGATAGATTCTTCCAGAGTTACAAAGGACATTGAGTAGTAAACTCTCTTTGCTTACTGAGTTGACTGTTGAAGAAAATATGTTTATATTTTCCACTCAATCTAACACAGAAATAACAGCATATACCTATTTTGGCTAACAGACAGCACTTCAAAACTCTCAATTTTTATTATTTCTTTGTTTCTTTATTTAACCAAATGTATGTACTGCATGCTTGGTTGGATCTGAAAATTAACTTCTCTGATTTTTTATGTTTTAATGACTGCCAAGGAGGTAAAGCATTTTATAAACACTAATAGGACAATTTGGACAGCTTTACAAAAAGAAATGAATTTCGATCAAATACCCAAGCTGTAATGGCAGATTTGGAAATAAATGAAATCTAAACTTCTTTTTGTGCATTTCAAAGTGCTCCTAATAAAATTTGCCTTTTCTGTTCAGTCAGTGCCTTTGGTCAAATATTTGGGTGAGTGGATTGGCCATGTAATACAGCAATAACAAAATCTTTGGTTTAAAAATGTTATTTGTCTCCTTTGACATTCTGTCTAGCTGAAGAAATTCCAGGGGTTTTTAATGAACTAAGCTGTGTTTCCTGAAGTAGTCAGGAAAGTTGCTGATTTGTTTGCAATTATTTATGTTCATGATAGGGTAGGATATACAATGATGTTGCCATTTGATCATCAGTACTGTTTTGGCTACATCCATGATCTGGATATGAGTGCATGTATAATATATTTGGCATACTCAAAACAACATAGAAGCAAAGCACAAAGGATTAGAAAATTTAATAGGAAATGCTCATGTTGTTGTGTATCAAATACCAGAAGGTCATCAAAAGGCATTTATCTAGAATATGTGAAGAACTTTCAACACCCACCTTTAAAAAAATTACAAAATTAGCAAAAGACACAAATATACCAGAAAAGAGATTATATAAATATCAAATAGGTTCATGATACTATTGCTCAACCTCATTCGTACTAGGGAACTGCAACAATAACCACAATTAGATACTACTGTTCACCCATTCTAATGAATAACATTAAAAATGATAATATAAAGTGATGAATAAAGTAAAGAGACAGTGAATCATTCACATATTGTAGAGGTCATGTACAATGGTACAGCTATTTTGGAAAATAGTTTACTGTTTTCTTTTAACACTAAAATCAGATTTACCATAAGGCACAACAATTGCACTGTTGGGCATTTATCTCAGAGAAATGATAACTGTAGTCATGAAGAACCTTCTATGTATATGTTCATAACATCTTCTTTTATAACACGCTTACGGTAGAAACTACATACGGCCCACAAGCATGAATAATCAGTGGTATACTTATGCCATGGAATATCACTCAGCAATAAAAAGGAAAAAGCTATTGATAAACTGCAACAACATGGATAGCCTTCAAGGAAATTGTCCTGAGTCAAAAATTCCAACGTAGGATGGGTCAATATGGCTGATTGATAACATCTTCCCAGAGACTGAGTGAAATAGAAGAGCTAAAATAGCAGAATATAGGCTTTAGACTGAACAGAGAAAAATAGCAAAAAGGAAGAGAAAAAAACTGGAGTTAGGTCATAAAATTGTCTCAACTGCAGATGAAAAGAAGAAAAATCCAACACAGAATGATGGAGCAAGACTGCCCTCAGAAATGCAATGCTGTGAGAGTCCCAATGGGAAAAGAAAACTACCATCCTAGGAGCTAAATAAGACCCCCAGCACTGTAGCTCAGATTGGTGGTAAGCAAGAACTAATTAATGAACAGGTTCCATAGCACCTGGGGGGAATAGACACATCTGAGAGACAAAAGGATTCACTTTTACCCATCCCCCTGGGAACAGCCTCAAGCACATAAGGAACAACAGCTTTCAGGTACCTCTGAAAGCCAGAGAAATTCCCAATTAACAAAACAAGCATTATGACTTGCTGACATCTGCTTTGAGGAGCTGGCTACTACTGGGTACCCTCCAGCCACATGGACTTTCTGAGTGGCCCAACCTCAGCTACAGCTGTGTGTATCAGGGCCAGAGCCAGAAACCCTGGTGAATTGTTTGAAACTCTTGTGGGGAGAGAAGTCTAAAATCACAGCAATGTAGAGGAACACATCCCTGGATCAAAACAGCTTAGTGGGCTTCAGGAGATGAAGTTTCTGGGATCAAGCTGAAATGAGATAATTTCCAAATATCAAATAAACACCTGATAGGCTGCTGACCCAACCAGAGGAAGAAGTCACAGTCAGGCACCCATAGAGGGACAGACTTCCCAAGTGGCCCACCCCCAACATGCGTGATGTTTGCGATGGCTGAAATCACAGACCTAACCAGTTTGGCTGCAAACACCCCAGGGAGAAAGTACTGCATACACAGATGAGTCGTGGTGCAACTTCCAGGGGTGCAGCTCCCAACGTCTTGGTGGCTCAGCAAATGGGATTGTGAAGGCCCATGGGACAGAGGGCCCAGAGTAGGATCACTCCACGAGTGTGTGGAGGGTACAGGATGGCACAAGTACACCTTGAGAACTGCTCTAGAAGTGCAGTGGGGAGCAAATCCAGAGTTTACATGAGACTCACAAGGAGTGAGGCGGCTGACACCTAGACTGAGCCAATCAGTGCTGGCTGAATTGTCTCAGGTTTTTTCTTTCTTTTGTATGTTGTGTGTTTTTGTTCTTAGATTTTGGTTTTAATTCTTTTGTTTTCATGCTTTATTTTTGCTTTTCTTTTCATCACTGTTTCTCTTCCTCTCCTTCTTTAGAATTTGTTACTTTTCTTCATGCTTCTTACCAGTCAGATTTTTAAACTACTATCCATTCTAGGTTACCCCAGTTAATAAATAATAATACTATCTATGCATCCCAATTTATTTGTCAAAACAATAATAGATCTTTCATACTTATATTTGCTATACCTCTTAAAATGCTTGTATAACCATATGTATTATATATTGTACAAGATTAATAATTTTGCCTGCTCTTTTCCTCATTCATATGCCAACATTCCATATTCTACTTGTTCTTCCTTATCCTTATCTAATCCTATTATTCCTTCTATTCCCCCCACCTGTCTATGAAACCTTCATCTTTTTGCCATCAACATCTATTCTACATACAATGTTCATCATCAAAACCCACTTTTTATTACCCCTAATAATTTCATCCCACAGATAACTTTTACCTTTTTTTTTTTTTTTTTTTTTTTTTTTTTTGTGGTACTGGGAGTTGAACCTAGGGCCTCACGCCTGCATGCTTTGCAAGTGCTGGACCACTGAGCTGCGCCTCCAGCCCATTTTCATTTTTTGCTTTTTGAGACAGGGTCTTCCTAAATTACGGAGACTGCTTCTGGTCTCCAATTTGGGATTCTCCCACCTCTCCCTCCCGAGTTGCTGGGATTGCAGGCATGCGTTACTGCGCCTAGCACTAGATAACTTCTTAAATAGTACCTGGCCTCAAAACTAATTATAATTATAAACATGATTTCTGATGGTGCTATTACTTTAGTAATAGAATGCTTTCTATGCTCCAAATGATACCAGGGACTGAAATCTCAAAACAATGCATTAAACCAAGGATAACCCCAGATATAGAAAGCAAAATAACCAGACTAAGTAATGTCCAAAACCCAACCCAGAAGCATATGAAATATGAAAAAACACGACAATGAAAATCCCTGTAATGACCAAAAACCTTCAATAACTGATATCAAAGAAATTCAAATGCTATAAATGGCAAAGCACTTAAGAAAATCTGCTTATAAGAATGTTAAAAGACCTCAAAAATAGCACAACCAAGTAAACGAGTGCAGTTGAAACAGGGTGGAAAAATCTAACTATAAGAAGTATTCATCAAAGAAATGGAGATACTGTAAAAAAAAAAAAAAACCAAACAAATTCTGGAATAAAAATGACAGTGGAAAGCAACACATCCAGACTGGATGAAGCAGAAATCAGGATTTCAGAGACAGAAGCAAAGTTTGAAGAGCTTACATATTCAGATATCAAGGGCAAAAAACTGAATCAATATGATCACAAGTTTAAAGAGGTCTTTGATAAAATGAAGAGACATAACCTACAAATACAGAAGTACGAGAAGTAGCTGAAAGTAAAACTAGAGGCCTACAAAGTCTACTCAATGACATAATAACTGAAAAATTCTCAAACTAAGGGAAGTAATGTACACTAATGCCACGGAGGCATCCAGAACTCCAAATAGATTAGAATATAACAGATCCTCTCCACATCACATTATAGTTGGAATAATAAAACTACACAGCAAGAGGACAACTATAAACACTGCAAGAAAAAAATGTCAGTTCACTTACAGGAGGAAATCTACCAGCATATTGGTAGACTTCTCAACAGCAACCCTAAAAGCAACGAAAGCATGGGCTGACATATTTCAAGTCCTAAAAACAAATAACTTAAAACAAAGAATAATATATACAGCAAAATTCTCCATTAAAATAGATGAAGAAATGAGTTTCCTTGATAAATACAAACTTAAGAATTTCTTGACCACCAAGCCAGCATTGCAGAAATTGCTTAAAGAAATGTTACATTCAGGTGAAGAAATACACTCAAAATTCAAGACCACAGGAATGAATAAAATCCATGGGTAGAATACATGAACAGACCAAACTAATATGGAAGCCAGTATATTCAAAAATAAACCAGCAAAACCCTAACATGACAGGAGACATGTGGAGCATGCACCTCTTGGTCTGGCCAGATGTTTGGATGGGTGGCACTGCTGTGCACACAGATAACTAAACACAAGACACTTGGGACACTCGGGTGAGGGGTATGAACTACTGTGGCCATAGGGAACTCTGAGAGATGGGTGAAAGGAAAAAGCCTCGGGCACTTTTGCCATGTGGGGACAAACACAGCTCTTTATTACCTCTCAGCCCTGATAAGGGCAGAGAGAAACCCAAACAAGTGCACAGATTACAAGTGCTAAAGCTGTTATGCTGCTTCCAGGGCAGCTGCAGCTCTTCTGCCCCGTGCTGGGACTGGTGATTGTCTTCAGCTTCGGCCTCTTGGTGCTGGGTCCAAGAGGTTTTCCTCAGCTTGCTTGTAGTCTGCCTCTCCTTGAGAACACTGTCTAGTTGTCCTGGTCTCCATGGTCATGAGGAGAGATGTTTCTATGTTGCTGGTTGAATCCAGAGAGAGTCCCTTCCTTGCAGATGGTCTGTAGCAGAGAGTTGTTGTCATCTTGCTGGTTGAATTGAGAGAGAGCAAGTTGCTGCAGTGCAGCTCCTTGTCCCAAATGGCCTGAGCCAGTCAGCTTTGAGTGCTTTGTTTTCCAATTGTCCAATCAGGTTGGGGGATTTATGAAAGGTTTTCTACAATTGCACAATCAAGTTATTTTCACTTTCCCTAGATTTCTAGTTTACAAACCAGATCTTCAGTTTTGGGGTTTTTGCCAGTTTCTTCCCAATTTCCCCCTAGAGAGACAAAGTAAAGAACAAGCAACATACAAACCCAATAGAGAAATAACGAACAAAACCATGCAAAACATCAAACTCCTCTCAATAATTACCCTAAATGTAAATGGTCTTAATTTATCATTTAAAAGACACCAATTAGCCAATTGGATCAAGCAACAAAAACCTTCAATGTGTAGGATTTAAGATACTCATCTCATTCATGTAGACTGAAATAGACTGAAAATAAAAGACTGGAAAACAATATACCAAGCACATGAAAACAAAAGCAGCCACTGTAGCTACACTAATTTCTGACAAACACGACTTCTCTCCTAAATTAATTAAAAAGTGGGAAGACATTTCATATTAATAAAGGGAATAATCAATCAAGGAGACATAATATTAGCCAATATTTATGCACCAAACACCAATGCCCCTAACTTCATAAAACAAACCTTACTAGCAATTTATGAACACATAGGTCCAGACACAATAATTCTGGGAGACCTCACTATTCCACTCTTTTCAATAGGCAGGTCATCAAAGAAAAAAAATCAACAAAGAAACAATGGACTTAAACAACATGATAGACCAACCGGATGTCTATAGAATATTCCATCCAACAGAGGCAGAATACACATTCTGTGCAGCACCTCATGGAATGTTCTCTAAAATAGACCACAGTTTAGTCCACAATAATGGCCTCAAAAATATAAACAAATTGAAATCATTCCTTGTACCTTATATCACAATGGAATGAAACTAGAAGTCAAGGTAAACTATAAGAATGTTACAAATATGTGGAAATTAAATAACGTTTTTGAACGATGAATGAGTCATTGAAGAAATTAGAAAGGAAATTAAAAAGTTCCTCCAATCAAATGATAATAAAAATACAACCTATCCTAATCTATGTCATTGTTGTTGTTAGGTGGCCTTGAGTCGGTATCTGACTCATAGTGACCATCATAGGGTTTTTAATGACTGACTATTTCCGGATTACCTCGGGAGTGGAGTGCCAGGTCCTTCTCCCATTTTTGCAGTGCTGAGAATTGAACTCAGGACCTCAGAGACTGCAGCACAGCACTCTACCAACTGTGGTAAATCCCAGCCCATCCTAATCTATAGGATACAGCAAAGGCAGTTCTGTGAGGGAAGTTCACACCCACAAGTGCCTACACTAAAAAGTTAGAGAAGGCCCAATTAAACAACTTAATGATTCAGGTTAAGGCACTAGAAAAAGAACAACTGGGTCAATCTCAAAAGTATCATGAAAAAGGAAATAATTAAGATGAAGGCAGACATTAACAAAGTAGAGATTAAAAGGAAAACATATAAAATATTAAAACTAAGAGTTGGTTCTTTGAAAATCAAGCAAAATTAATACATCCTAAGCCAAACTCATAAAAAAAATAAAGAGAGAAAGTCTCAAATTAATAAAATTAGAGATGGAAAAGGGGTCATAACAATTGATACTAATGAAATGCAGAAGATCATCACAGACAACATTTAGGACTTGTACTCCACCAAAAATGAAAATATAGAAGAAATTGATACAGTCCTTAAAATTATGACCTATTAAAATTGAATTCTGAAGATATAAAAAAAAATTTTTTTTTCAGTACTGGGGTTGAAGGCAGGGTCTCCCACTTGCATGCTTTGCAAGTGCTGGACCACTGAGCTGCACTCCTAGCCCATTTTTTTACTTTTTTGAGATAGGGTCTTGCTAAATTATGTACACTGACTCTGGTCTCAAACATGCGTTCCTCCTGCCTCTGCCTCTCGAGTCACTGGGATTACAGGCATGCGCCACCATGCCCAGCTCAAATTCTGAAGATATAAGCAAATTAAACAGACTTATAACATTCAAAAACTGAAGCAGAAATAACCTCTTAACGAAGGGAAGCCCAGGTCCTGACTGGTTCATAGCTGAATTATATCAATATTTTTAAGAATTAATATCTGTATTCCTCAAACTACTCCATAAAAGAGAAAGGGAAGATATACTTCAAATTCATTCTATGAAGCTAATGTGTCCCTGATACCAAAACCAGACAAGGACAATACAAAAAAACAGAATACTATAGACCAATTTCCCTGATGCAAATTGATGCAAAAATCATTAATAAAATTATCACAAACTGAAAATAGCAATACATAACAAAGGTCATACATTATAATCAGGTAGACTTCATTCCACAGATGCAAAGCTGGTTTGACATATACAAATCAATTGATGTAATTCAACATATCAAGAGACGTGTAGACAGAAATCACATGATCATCTCAAGTGATACTGAAAAAGATTTTGATGAAGTTCAACATCGCTTCATAATAAAAATTTTCAAGAAAATGTGTATAGAAAGAACATATCTTAACATCCTAAAGGCCATATATAACAAACCTATTTCCAACATTATATTAAATGGGGAAAAATTGAAAGCATTCCCTTTAAGATCAGGAAAAAGACATGGATGTCCACTCTTTCCCCTCTTATTCAGTACAGTGATTTAAGTCCTAATGAGAGCAATCAGGCAAGAGAAAAAATAAAAGAGATACAAATAGGGAATGAAGAGCTCAAATTATCCCTATTTGTGGATAACACATCCTTCCGCATAGAGGACCAAAACAACTCCACTAGAAAACACTTAGACCTAATTAGATCCTTTATGAAAGCATCAGGATCCAAGTTAATATTCAAAAATTAGTAGCATTCCTTTATACCAATAACAAAAAGAAAGAGAAAGAATCAAAACAAAAATCACATTTAGAATAGCTCACCAAAATATTAGCTACTTTTCAATCTTAACAGATCCTAAAGACCTCTACAATGCAAGCTTCAAAACACTAAATAAAAAAATTGCAGAAGATACTAGAAGATGGAAAGTCCTCCCTTTTTCATGGATCAGAAGTATTTATTTTGTGAAAATTAGTATACTATCACAAGCAATCTGCAGATTCAATGTAATCCACATCAGTCTTCTAATGATACATTTCACAGAAATAGAAGAACAGTCCTAAAATTCATACGGAAGCACAAAACATCTTGTATAGCCAAAACAATCTTCAGCAGCACAACGGTGCAAGGGACATCACAATACCTGACTTCAGACTATATTGCAGAGTCACAGTTGCAAAAACAGCTTGATACTCACACAAAAATAGGAAAGATGATCAATGGGACAGAATAGAAGACCCAGATGTACATCCATGCAACAATAGCATCCTGATCTTTGACAAAGAGGCTAAGAACATACACTGGAGAAAATACAGCCTTTTCAACAAATGATGGTGTGTAAATTAGATATCTATATGCACAAGAGTGAACATAGACACACACATCTCAACCTATAGAAAAATCAACTCCAAATGGATCAGACCTAAACATAAAACTGGAATCTTAAAACTATTAGAAGACAATATAAGGAACATGCTCCAACACTTAAACATAAGTACTTCCTTAATACAACTCCACTAGCACAGAAAAGTGCACCAATAATTGACAAATGGGATTACATTAAACTTAAAGTCTTCTGTACAGCAAAGGAAACAATTAATAAAGTGTGGTTCCACAAAATGGGAGAAATTCTTCACATTCTACACATTTGACTGATTAATATCTAGGATATGCAAGGAACTCAAGAAATTAAACACCAAAGTAAAAAATAATCAAACAAGTAATTGGGTAATGCAACTGAACACACAGTTCTCAAAAGAAAACATATAAATGACCAATAAACACATAGGAAATGTTCCATATCTCTAGCCTTCAGGGAAATGTCATTTAAAATTACACCGAGATTCCATTCTACATCAATAAAAATGGCCAAGATTAACAACAAACAGCAAATGCTATTGAAGATGCTGAGAAAAAGGAAAACTGTTACACTGCAGGTGGGACTGCATATTAGTTCAGCTACTATGGAAATCAATATGGAGATACCTTGTTATTGCTATTGTTAGATGCTATCCAGTTGGATTTGACTCATAGCAATCCTGTGTACAACAGAGCGAAATAATCCCTGAAACTTTGCTTTGCCTGGCACTACTGCCAGTGCTTCTCTTTTATTCATAGGGGTTTCAATGATTGTTTCAGGACTGGATTGCCAGGTTCTTCCCCCATGGGGGTACCTTAGAAAACTAAAAATGTAACTGCCATATAGTCCAGTTAAACCACTTCTGGGAATATACCCAAAAGCACATTGACATCATCCCAAAGGGAAATATGAATGTCCATATTTAAGGCAGTATTTTTACAAGTGAAAGGGTATGGAATAATCGCAGATGTCCACGAACAGGTGATTGGATTAAAATGTGGTGTGTGTACACAATGGAATATTACTCAGAAGTAATGAAGAATGAAATTATGTCATTTCCAGAAAAATGGATGGAACTGGGAATTATCATTTTAAGAAAAATAATCCAGACTCCAAAAGAGAAATATTGCATGTCAAATTTCATATGTGAGAGTGAGATCTACCCTAAAGAAAAAAAGAATATATATATATATATATATATATATATATATATATATATATATGTATATATATTCATACTTATCTAAGTTTCTAAAATACATGTAAACCCAGAATGAGAGGTGAGAGGATGAGTGGGAGGGAGAGGACTATGGGGAAAGTGGGAAGGCGGGGGAAGAACAACTTAGGTAAAGAGAAAGAGAAAAAGTGTAAAACACAGGATGCAACTATGAAAATAAAAAAATATAATGCAATAATTCATAATTGCATACAACTGTCATTATCTGTGAATCAAAATTTCCACTTTTTCTTCTGTAAAATGTTAAAGGAGATACAGGTATAAACAATCCTTATTTGGTAATTTCCCAGTGGATATATTACCTGAATTATCATTCTATATACCATCAATACATATAATTAAAATAATAATAAAAACTTTTCTGTGTGTGGTACTAGGGTTTGAACCCAGGGCCTCATGCTTGCATGTTCTGCAAGTGCTGTACCACCGAGCTGCGCCCCCAGCCCATTTTTTTAACTTTTTGAGACAGGGTCTCACTAAGTTAGGCAGACTGCCTCTGGTCTCGAACTTGCAATCCTCCTGACTCTACCTCCCGAGCCGCTGGGGTTACAGGCGTGCACCACCATGCCTGGCCCTAATAAAAACATTTGAAAATAAAAAGTCCAACTTTAAAAGGGTTAATATGGTATGATTCCATTTATATGATATTACCAAAATGATTAAATAATAGTGGTGAATGAAAGATTAGTGGTTAGCACGGAATAGGGATATATTGAAGGGGAGGTTATGGTTATAAAAGAGTAATTCCAGGAGCTCTATGTGATAGTACAGTATAGTTCAGCATTTTGATTGTGATGGTGGTTATATGATGATACAGATGTTACAAAATTATATAGAAATTCACACAGACTCAAAATAATGGAAGCACATATACTGGTGAGATATGAATAAACTGTAAATTGTACCAATGTTAGTTGCTTAGTTTTGATATTATGCTATGGTTATATAAGACATAAATCCTGGAGGAGGCTGGATAAATGGTAAGTTAGACATCCCTGTAAATTGCTCTGCAACCTGTAATTATTTAAAAAAAATTTTTTTAAGTAGGTCCTTTAAGATCCTACGCAGTTTGAAGAACATGTTGCTGACTGGCCCTCCAGAGCTGGAGCCTCTGACTCCAATGTCATACTCTACCTAGCAAACAATGTTTTTTAGAGTGACCAAAATTAATATAAAGATCCTTTTACGTTAGCTATATCCTAATCCACTATTTCAAAAATCCTGTCTTTTGTGAAAGGCTGGATGTAGATTCTTAGTAAAATACATTCCTCTTCTCTTTTCTAAGTAATTTTCTCTTAACCAAGTAAAATTTGTGTTGATATAAGATTCTAGGAGATGCTGCCAATGCACCTGTTTACAGAACTCCTTCCTTATAGGCTACAACACACCTTTCTGAAAAGACATAAAAAGTACCAGTACAAGTTTTTCTGACTTTGATTGAGATTTTAAGCCACCAATATTACACACTTTTTTCTGGCATACTTTCAATTATGTCCCATTCAAAAATGTTAAAGGGGGTTCTTTTTCCCTATGTGATTTTCTCTCAAATTATTAGTTCTAGATTTCTTCTGCTCTTCCTTCTTTCTGTTTCAAGCATATAGAATCACATCTGCTTAACTCAAGGGTTGCTGAGATTTCATGGGGACTTGATGAGTAGGAGGCATTTTGGAATGGAGATCATTATTACTTTTTGATCTGCCTCCAGTAAGCATTCTGACAATTCCTCCCACACCTTCTACTAAAAGTTTTCTCCTCAGGCTAATTGACTGTTAAAGGAAGGTAAGTAAGGCATTTAAACACATCCTACCTTCTTAGTATACATGATTTATGTCTCTCTCTTAAAAAAAAAAAGATTTTAATCAGCAGTTTCCCTGTTTTTACTTTGCTGGGTTTTCTGTTGTTGTTGTTTGTTTGTTTGTTTTTCTTTGAGTTTTGTTTTTGTTTTGTTTTTGTTTTTTCACGTCTGTCACATCAGAAAGTATGGATTTTTGAGGTGGATTTGGATACAGATTTTATTTTCTGTTTGAGTTTTCCAAGGCAGGTGGTAAACTCTCAAGGCATAGGGTATAGAAGGAAAGCTAGGTAAGTGCTTTACCATCTGGCTGCACCCACATCCCCATTTTTATCTTTTTTTTTTTTTTTTTTTTTGTGGTACTGGGGGTTGATCCCGGGGCCTCACGCCTGCATGCTTTGCAAGTGCTGGACCACTGAGCAGCACCCCCAGCCCTTTTATTTTTTTCCTTACTTCCTGAGACAGGGTCTCACTAAATTACATATGCTTCCTCTAGTCTCAAACTGGCAATCCTCCTGGCTCCGCCTCCCAAACCGCTGGGATTACAGACGTGCACCACCACGCCCAGCTCCCGTTTTTGTCTTGTATTTTGACACAAGGTCTTCCTAATTTACACAGGTTGTCCCGGTCTTGACCTTATGATCCTCCTACCTCTACCTCTGGAGTTGTGCTTCCCCCTTTTAAAATAACATATTATGTCTTAGCATCATCAACTGTGTCATGGATTGTGTTTGTCTTTTGGGTTGCTCAAAATTATTCAGCAACATGTGAACTGTATGTGAAATCAGAGCAGTTGCATCTACTCCAGAAATAGCAATTTCACCTAAGGATTAGTTAGAGTAAGTACTCTTAAACACAAAGGAGAAAGGATTCAGTTGCTCTGAAAGTTCTCCACTTTTATACATGATATACAGTGTCTGAAAAACACATTCTAAACAGTAAATCAAGCTCAGTAAAGTATTTGTTAAGACAAAGGGATCTCTAAAGATTTCAAGGGTACAACTTACAATTCCTCTAAGTCAAACAATAAGGTTACCAAGTAGTTTTAAGGATATTGTCCTTAGCAAAAGTTTAAAGTAGAAAATGGCATATATCAGAAAATGTTGATGTAACTTTTGGCATAATAAGGTTAACAAGAGAGCCAACTAATTTTAAAATAATTAAATTGGTAGAAACAATGCCAGCTTCAACTCAAAGGGACAATCTAAGTGAGTAGTACAATTTGCCAGTATAATTTTGACCTCGAAGTTCTTGGTTGCTTTGGTTGTTATAAATGTATAACAACATCACTATGAAGTCCACATTTTGGGGAACAGAGCTTGCCGACCACCAGCTGATGAGGATCTGAAACTTCCTGACAACAGCTATGTGACTAAGTCATCTTGGTTGTATATCATCTTGTCCAGAGAAACATTAAAGTGGCATTAACTCCAGCTGATATCTTGGCCTACCTTTGCCACCTAAACAAGAACCTTTCACTAAGTTGTATTTCTTATTCAAAGAAAGAGTTTTATAAAAAGTATTCATTGGATTATGCTGCTAAATATGGGTTAACTTATTATACAGAAAGACACAACAAATAATTTTTCTCTTAGAATCTAAGATACCGTTTGCTATATAATTATCACTTGTTAATATTTGCAGGGAAGGAAAAATGGAAAACAATTGAACTACAAAAATATGAAAACTAAACAGAGAATTAGTATTTTAGGTAATATTAAATTTTCCTGATGAAAAAGTATCATTCATATATTAAAATTAAATTACTTTCAAACAAAAATATTTGGATTTACAGTGACATCTTAAGACAAAGTTCATGAGCACCAATATTTATGGGCATTTTTGAAATATCAGACACTCTACTATGATCTTTATTAAATTTTATGATTTAATCATAACAAAAAAATTCAGAGGTAGGTATTAGCTCCAATTTATGCATCAGAAAATGGCCTTAAAAATATGAAGTAACTTTTCCCCCAATCATGGATTAAGGAGCAGAGTCAAGATCTTATTCTATGTTCATCTACTTCTAATTTTCCTAATTTCACTACAGTATGAAAGATATTAAAGATGCGATGATATCACAATTTAGCCTAGTAATTATAGTGTAACAAGGGAAAAACACTTTCCTTTTCATGTAAATATTACACTGCCATTTACTATGAAGTAATTTTTTATTTTATTTTATTTTTTTGCTGTACCAGGGCTTGAACCCAGGGCCTCACGTTGCATGCTTTGCAAGTGCTGTAATTGCAGTACTACTGAGGTGCACCCCAGGCCATTTATTTATTTATTTATTTACTTTTTGAGACAGGGTCTCACTAAATTATGCAGACTGTCTTTGGTCTTGAACTTACGATCCTCCTGTCTCTGCCTCTGGAGTTGCTGCGATTACAGGTGTGTGCCACCTGGCCTGGCTGAAGTAAAAATTATTAATTAACAGAATATTTGGGGATATTCTGGAGTCAATAATACTCAAGTTTATTTGCATATCAGAATTACATGAAGAAATTATTTTTTAAAAAATACAAGAGACTGAGGCTTGCTATCAGTAGGCCTAGGACTTTGTATTGTGAAAATCTTCATCAAAAACAAAGTAGTAAATCAGCTTTCTAGACACAAAAAGTGTACAATTTTAGCTTTCCTTCTCTTCAAACTCAAGTACCCTTTTCAGTTTTATTCTCTCTTTTTCATTTTTTCTAAAATGTATGATTGTATATTGAATGTGTAATATTTTAATAATAAGTTCTACATATGACTAAGCAATAGAAGAAATATATCACTCATTGAATAGCATTCTAGATATACTGTCTCTATATTTGGTGGAGGTGCTGGAGATTGAATATAGTGCCTCCTGCATGTTAAGCAGGTGTTCTAGCACTGAAGTACATATCTGGCCCATTAGAATCCTTTACTAAAAAGAAACTAATATTTATATTAATCATACTCAGAATAAATGGGTGATATTGTTGTAATTTATATATAAAACAATTTGAGAATAGTTGAAATTAAGTCAAAGGGACAGAGAGGTTAAAAATAAGTTAGGTATCTATCACTACAGTCATATTAGTTTATGAAGAGTGTTGTTGTTGTTGTTGTTGTTAGGTGCCATCGAGTCGGTTTCCTACTCATAGCAACCCTTATAGGGTTTTCAATGGCTGTTTCAGGATTGCCTTGGGAGTGGATTGCCAGGTCCTTCTCCCATTTTTGCGGTGCTGGGAATTGAACTCAGGACCTCAGAGACTGCAGCACAGCATTCTACCAACTGAGCTAAATCGTAGCCCCATAAATCATAAAATGAAAATATTTTAAATAGAAAAACTAAAGGTCATTTTGAGCCTTTTCAAGGAATTTATTAAAGCAAAACTCGGTATTGGGCAGTTAGGGAACTTGTTAACTATAATAGCTCGTCCACATTGAAGAGATATGCACTAAGGAGGCTGAAGAGATACAGGATATTTTGAGTCAGGTTAACTAGGCTCAAAGTTTAACCTAGTGCTAGATATTGTTTGGAAAGTCAGACCATAGATGGAGAATTGAATTAGAACCCTGCTGCAGTATTCCAGAAAGGAGACCTCAGAACTATAATTAGGGAAATTTGTTAGTAAATCATAAGAATTGATAAATCTGACTAGTATTGGGAAAGAAACAATAGGGAACCTGGATAAAGAAAATACACAAACACAAGATAATATCAAAATATATAACTTAGATTATAGAAGGAAACCAACCCTGACTGTTCTTGGGAAACTAGCATGAGAGACTGTTGCAGTAATATTAATGATATTTATAGTAAACTACATGTTGTAATGAACAATTCTAAAAATCTGAATGCCAAGCCAACAACAAAACAAAACAATGACACACACACACAAACAAAAACCTTGTTTTTACAGATTACTGTATAATTTGGATGTCTCTGGTCTGACATCTCTGCTGAACAGTTTTACTCCGTGTAGTGACTCAGGACTTTAGATGTCTTTGTCATATAACTTCCCCATATGGTAAGTCCTTGGGGTCTTTTCCTTCCAAGTGCAAACAAAGTGAAATAACAGGAAAGTAGGTGTGGGGAAGTTTGCAGCCAGATCTTCACATGGTTTAAATAACTCCCACTCCTATGCTACTCCAATAAGAAGACCAGAAAATAGGAAGTCAAGTAGAAGGTTTCAATTACAAAAATACATGTTTTGAAAGTGGGAAATATAGTGAGCCCAGGAAGAAGAGGAAACAAGAAATTTGTGAACATGCACAATCTCTGCTGGAGACACAACAGAATTTTTTTTTTTTAAGCACAGATGGTGGAATTTTCTGTAATTCTGAGACTGGAAATCAGCTACCTTAAAACATTTATTCTTTGTTGATGATTACATTTGCAATATTTGTACTTGGAAAAATCTTACCAATCTAACATGTTATGAACTAGAAATCACTCAATTTCTAATCACAAATCTAACAATTATTCTGGTCCAATTGCTTTCTTTCTAATCCATTTCTTACCTTGTCTTGATGTTATTTACTGTCTTAAATACATGGCTTCCTCAGACTATTTGTTTCTTACTTGATCAGCATTCTCCTACATTTAATACTTCAGTATAGACCACAAAACATATTTCCAATAAGTTTTTCTCTATATTTCTGTATGACTGCATAGTCTCTGAACAAATAATATTTTATTCTTAAGATTTAGCCTCAATATTGTAAACATTTGCTTATTTCCTCAAAGGCACAATCATTTTACATTCTCAACCTTAGCAGGGTCACAGTTGCAGCTTTTTTTCTGTGTGCTTTGTCTAGGGATTTTACAAATCTGTTTTGTAAGTTTGAAAAGTTTGTTAGGTCACTCAGATGACTTTGGATTATGTGTTTCTGGCCAGTGGAATCTTGAAAGCATGTTAATAATGTCAACATGAAGAGAATAATCACCTCTATTACTAGATCTCTGAGGATGTCACTTTGTATTTCTCCAGACATTCTCCATGACTGTTCTGTCTCTATGTTTTGCACTTGAGTGGTTCTCATTGTGGAGAGAGCCCTGGATTCCCATAAATCAAATAAAATCCAGTTAAGGATTGCTAGTTCCGGAGCTGCATGCCCAAAGGACACATGTTAATGATGAGTTTAAAATGCTATCCTATTATAACCTTATAGAGTGCTGGATACCTGGTACTTTATTTTTAACGTGAGTGAATGATGATTGATAAGACTTTAGCATTTTTATTTAGAAGACACAGAACTTCAGGGAACATTAGAGACTTCATCAAGGTTACCCAGACAAGTCACAAGTAGAGCTTCCTAGTTTCTGAGAAAGTTATATAGTTCAATATCAGAACTAGAACCCATTTTTAGCAGTCTATCTTATTTCTTATTTGTATTTGTATCTCTCTCTCTCTCTCTCTCTCTCTCTCTCTCTCTCTCTCCGTGTGTTTGTGTGTGCATGTGTGATTAAATTTGGGGGGGGATATGTTTTCATTTTTGCTTGATTTTTAAAGATTTTTCCAGATTTTCATAGTATGAAAATCAGTATGAATGGCATTACTTTTTGCACGATAAAGGAGTGCACCAATATTTGGGGACTAATAGTATGACTTCTGGTTATCATAAAGATTACTTTTCATGGATATTTTGAATTGCAACTCTCTGCAGGAGAAAGAACAAAACTATGTGATTACCATCACTCAATTCTTGGAAATGAAATCTACAGCTTGTACATTTGACACCTCACACCCTTCCTCCACACTCTGCCTGTGAGGGGCTCTCTTCATGTGTGCAATTGTACATGAAAAGCCCAAAATTACAACAGCTAATCTCTTTTGTGCCCCAGGCAACTAAATCTTCCGTTATTATAAATCTTGTTTAGGCATAGAAAGAAAATGTCTTGGTGATTACTTTTTCCCTTATCTAGACTGAACTTACATAGCATTTATATAGGCATCAAAGGTTTATATAGAATAACATCTGAATATTATAGGCACAATTTTATAGACTCAAAATTCCCAGAGATAAGGGTCTTAAAATGTATCTGGAAAACTACTGAGATAGTTTTTATTTAAAATATGAAGAGTCAGCTAGCCTCCTACCTTTGAAATAAGAAAATCTCCTAAAATAACACAATATATTTAAGTAAACATATCATAAGGAATATGGTTATTTTTATGTGAAAATATTGGAGCATATATCTGATGATATTATGGTAATTGGAAGAGGAAGTTTCCAAAGAAATGAACCAAGGTATAGTGTAAAGATGTTACCATAATGAGAAATGAAACAGCACACCAGTGATGATAAGCAGATATTAACTAATAAATATAAACTCATGCACACACACATACACATGCACAAATGCCTTCAAAATAAATTCATATAATAGAATGTGTACCTATGCATACAAAAAGTCCTCAAACTCATATTTGTATCCAGCTCAGCCTTAAAGATGGTGTAGGATCAGACAAAGATGGTTCTAACGGCATTAGCTTCTAAGGATCCAGGAAGATTTTCAGTGCTATTTTTCAGTTTGAGGCAATGGTTACAGGTCACAGATGTATAACATAACAATCCCAGAAGTGGATCTTAGTAACTTGGCTGAGGAAAAGACAATTGATCAGTTTCCTTCTTTTCTGCATAAAATATTTAGGTTTCTTACACCAGTATATAATTTAAATATCATTCTATATTCGCATGTTTCTGAGCATTATCTCTTTGATACTAAAACTATCACAAAGATGGAGCTTGAAGGAAATTATATTGCAACCTGAGTTATTTGGTCAGTAATGGAACTTAGTCAAGAAACATTAACATGAAAGCACCCATTGGTTGTTTCTTAGATATATTAAGGATTCACAAATTTAGTTTATTTCCCAATGATAGTGATTATGGGCTGGGATTTAGCTCAGTGGGTAGAGTGCTGTGCTGCAGTCTCTGTGGCCCCGAGTTCAATTCCCAGCACTGCAAAAATGGGAGAGGAGCCTGGCAATCCACTCCCAAGGCAATCCTGAAGCACTCAGCCATTGAAAACCCTATGAGGGTTGCTATGAGTCGGATACCGACTCGACGGCACCTAACAACAACAAGTGATTATAACTTATCATTATCCTATAAATACTACAAATGCCAAATCCAACTGTGTTTAAGTGGAGCTGACATTGAAGCTCATCAGTTATATCAGCTTCTTTGAAATTTTAAAACTTCAAGTCACATCTGTGCCTCACTTACATATGAGGATAAATAATAGATGGTGCAAATTAAATATCTGAAAGATGAATTAGATCTATTGTACAATTTTGGAGACATACTGAGGTGATTTGGAACTCTCAGCTACATGGTGATACTGACTCAATTCTTCCACTTGCTAATTTGTAGATACAATTTGACGGAAGAAGGATGTGGCAGCCCACTCCCAAAACAATCCAGAAACGATCAGCTATTGAAAACCCTATGAATAGCAGAGAAGCACTGACATAGTGCAGGGCTTGACACAGTGCTGAGGAGTGTTTTGTTCAATTGTACATAGGGTCACTATGAGCTGAATCTGACTGGATGGCACCTAACAAAAACAGATACAACGTGAGTATATTTATAAATGAAAGCTAGAGCAGAAAAAAACTAAAGAAATTGTGTGGCATATTTTATATTATATCAAAATTTGAGTTAATCTTGGAATAAATTTTAACTAAAGTTTTCTTTTACTGCTCACCTGTTTTTGGTAAAATTTCCTAGTGCAGTGATATTTTTACAGCTGTTTCCACTACTACTTATGTGCTACTTTATAAAAGTTAGAGGTTAAAATAGAAAATTTGAATTATTCCTTTTAGGGTGTCATCCTGGCAATCACTTTGTTGATAATAATACTTTAAATTATGAATTACTATTTTTCCAACTATATTCTTATGTTTATGGTTTATTTATTTAATATTGAAAGGGAAAGTATCCTCAACAACACAAAATGTATGTAACTATTTCAACTTAGAAACTTTTGGGTCTTCCATTTATTAAATTAATTCATAATTGATCAATACATCGGACCTGAATACTAAGGTTCATCTATTCAAATAAGTATTATGAAAAAATCACATTTACAATGATGTAAATGTGACCCCATCTCTCTGAGGTAACAGGAATACTGCCTGAGTCCTTGAAAATTAAGGAATAATGAGAAAATAGATATGATTCATGGCTTTAATAAAATATTTTAAAGTAAGGAAGAAACCAGTAAAGTGTTCTGATTCAACTCTAGGTTGTGAACTCTGGTTTCTGTTCTATACTGTGCTACATTTACCAGAGCAGTCAGAGAATAGGATTCATGAGTTCAAATCTTCCCACTATTATTCAACAAAGCTCTGAATTGCTTCAAGAGGTGGATGAATGCGATTTTATCTTGCTGGATTTTATTATTCTAACATGATGTCTAGTCAGGACAAAGCAAGATTATTAAGAGCTACTACAATCTCCTTAGTAAAATTCATGCCAAAGGAAACCAAATTTATTAATCTGCAATGTATGTGCTTATATCAAATTATTCTACATAATGTCCAGTTAGATTCTGGATGTCTACTTCATCTTCTTTGCCATAGTAAGGCCAATTTCAGTAGTTAATATGAGGTAACAAGTGTTTGAATATTTAGTAATTATAAGAATTCCCAGAAGATCCGTCTCCACTTACCCCACCTCTTTATCTTGGGTTTTTGTTTGCTGCCTAAATAATTTTCATGGTAGTATTTTTCCCAACTGACAATGGCAGAACTGGATCATTTCCTGTTCTCTCTATTCTCTTGTGTGTGAGTCACAGTACAACTGAAATGGTAACCCTTTATCTTTTACTAGATAATTAAATATAGTTCTGGTAAGCCTCCATCCTTCTGTGCTCTCCTTCCTCCTTTACCAAAGATATATTCAGCAATTGGAAGAAACAGTTTGTCTCCTTGAAAGCAGAGGACAAGCAAGGATTCCCACTCCCACATTCCTAACTTTCAGCTTACCACTGGATAAGGGTGAGGAAATAAAGACGATAAAATTCAATAAACGTGTACACACCTTCATCTAGAATAATCTTGCACCAAATGATAAAGTGTTTTTTTTTATGAAGAGGTCAATTTGGTTCCAAATCTATTATCTTATTTGTAGTTACAACAGTCTTTAGAGAAAACAAAAGACATGATTTTATTTGCACCCTATTGCCCACATAAGGAAAGAGAGACACTGACTGATAAGTAGTGCTGCATTAAAAATGACAAAAGTTCAAATCTTTGGACTTCCAATCCAATTGTCTGGACACTAAGGCATTTTGCCTCCTGATATGTATTCTTTTCACAAACCAGGAAAAATAATAATGTCCTTAGTGAGCTAGTAATTTCAGAAGCTAATAAAAGTCTAAAGAGGCTAAACTGCAGTAGTGGCAGTGAATAGAATGTCTAACTTAACCTATTGTCAGTGTATTTCCAAAGGCAGAGACATGCTTTTATAAACTAGAACAACTGTGCACATAAAGAAATGACTTTACTTCACCTCACTGCAGATATAATCTGTTTATATTTCCATATCTGTATTTGTTCTTGTTACAAACTGAACTTTCAAATCATATTAGAGCAAAATATAAACATATTAAAATATGATTGTATACAATTGATTATCACATTTATACACATAAAACAGTTGTCATCTGAGTGATGGAATTAATGTATATGTACTTTTTCTGAGAAAACAAGAAGCTATATTTAAATTAACATTAAATTGTATACATGGATACAGACTTAGAGAGGTAGTCTAAGCATGTCATCTTATAAAGGAGAAAAATAAAACCTAGAATGAGAATGGTGACGTGAGTTTCTCAAGTTTATATTACCTGTTTCAATCTATTAATTATCCATTTGTCTATTATCTATGTATCATAAAAACAATTTATATTAGAGATTAGTTTTCTTGCATAGTAATTTTAAGTATAAATTTGAATATAAAACAATAATCTCTGCTTTATTCTTTAAGATACTGAGAAGACCTGATCAACTATTGGGTAATGATTTCCTATTCTACACTGTTTTTGGAGAGGATTTTTTCCAGAAAATGAGTTTTCTTTGTAAGTTGCAGGAAAATCAAGGCTCTTAATCTCTTTTTTCTTTGTATTCAAGAGTTCATATGTATGTGTGTGTGTGTATATATATATATATGTAGTATATATTAGAGCTTTAGAGAACACAGGGATGCTGTCTGGATGGAAGAAACTTTTTAATTAACTTTTGAGAAATAAATAGATGACTTCAAGTAGAATAATAAGGAAGGCATATGAAGATGAAGTAGTAACATATACACAGACACAGCCGTATAAAAACACTGAGTTCAGTCAGTGCATTCCAAACAAAAGGCTGTTGTTTCAAGTGTCATATATGGGAAGAGACAATGAGGTTGAAGAGGTAGTTTTAAAACAGGTAATAAAGGGTCTTTTATGAGACGTAATTGATTTGAAATTTATAGTTAACCATGCCTTTAAGCAAGATAGCTACATTAGATTTTTAAATAAAGTGTGTTGTAGCAGAATATAGCATCATGTTACAGAAAGTGTGGAAGGGGAAGTACTGACAATGAGAAGTCTGAAAATAAACATATGGTAATGATTCAGGGAATAAATGAAGAAAATTTCAACAAAGGTGGTAGTGGTGGGTATGGAGGCAGTCATCAAATGTAAAAGATATTTTAATGGTTGAATATGAGACATTTTTCTGATGGAATTGGTCTGTGATGAACATGAAGGCACTGTGGTCAGATTGAAATGTGTTTGAGGATAATAAATAATTACATATTTCATGTACTAAGTCTGGGTTGCAAGTGGTTTAATGAGTTAGAGGTGTATAGGTGTGACTGGACTAGGGACTTGGGAGAGAGGAAAAAGAGGTGAGAAAGATTTGAGTCACCAGCCATTTGTTGGTAGAAGATATCCTTATGAAACTATCCCAAGGGAATGACACAACAAATATTAGGGCCAAGGGCAAAACTCCAGAGAAGCCCAGTGTTCTGGTGCATGCCTATAATCCCAGCAATTTGGGAGGCTGAGACAGGTGAATTGCAAGGTTGAGGCCAAAGGCAGCCTGTGCAAATTAGTGAGACCCTGTTTCAAAATAGAAAAATAAAAATAAAAAAGGGGCTGGGGAGTCATCTCAGTGGTAAAGCATTTGCCTAGCATATGTGAAGCCAAGGGTTCAATTCCTTAATACCTAAACGAAGAAAGAAAGGAAAAAATAAAACCCTCAGAGATAAGAAGTAAATAAATCAGCAACTGTGATTTCCAGGAATTCATGGTGAGAGAGAGCTTTTAAAAGTTATGTTGATTTAATCGCTGTGGCAAACACCTGTAGTCAAAGCTAATCAGGAGGCTGAAATGGAAGGATCTCTTGAAACTATGAATTTGAGACAAGTTTGGACAACATAGTGAGACCCCTCTCATTCCCTCAGAAATGTTAGAATGGTAAATGTGGAAAATTGTGTTAACAAGAGTCAGATAGGTTGATGATTGAATATAGAGCGTTTGAATTGCCAATTTCAGGGTCATTATGAATTTAATAAAATTACTTTTAGAGCAGTAGAGATGGAGAACAATTAGTTTTTAAGGAATATATTCCCTTAAGTTATTTTTATATGCAAAGTTGGATATCATAACTTGTGAAGAAGGAGCTGACAACATTATTGATGCACTTAAAAAGAAAAATTATGTCAAAATGTAGGATAGCATCTAAGTTATGAAAAATAGACAGCAAAAAGTTCTCTTTAGGGAGAAGGTGATAATTGTTTCCAATTTTCTATAAATGAGGTGCCATCTCTACAGAAATAACATAAAAGAAATCTTTTCAACACAATCATTTTGCTTCATTTTGTATTTCTTTGAGGTCTCTGTGTTTCTTGGGCATCATAAGAAATATAAGGATCTGAATTTATGAGAATGGGAGGGATACTTAACGTTTGTTATGCAGTGTCAAATTTGGCATATAAGGTTGAGTCAGATAGTAGGCCAAATGGTGATCTTACACTATATACTTGAGGTGGAACTCATTTACTCTGTGACATTTTTCTGTTAAACCACATCCTACATATGAGAACAACAGAAATGGTTAATATGCACTCTAATCCTCTGTTTATAACTCAGAGTGGAAAGGTGATTTCTTTACTATTTAAGTATGTTGTTGTCCTTTTTATATAAAAAGTTCAGAATGAAATAATATATAAGAATCTCCCTAATTCTAAACTTTTGCAAATCGCAAAAGTCAAAACAGAACAATAGTATTAGACTGGGTTAGGTTTTTATTCATTTTTAAGGAAATGTATAGGAATGTAACATACATAAAATCCACACATAACAAATATACAATTTGATGAGTTTTGATAAATGTATGCAATTGGGTAGCCATCATCTGATCAAAATATGAAACATTTCTAGCACTCTGGAAAAGTTCTTTTCCTCCATATAGTAAAAGGTTCTTACCCATTTCACACTATGCTTTAGATAATTACTTATTTGTTATATATCTATAATTATCTACCATTTAAAAGTTGAAAAATAAACATATGATCTTGTCCAAGAATAACAGCCTGCAGCCATACCACTGTGGAGTCCGAGCCAGATCTCGGAAGCTAAGCAGGGTCAGGCCTGGTTAGTTCTTGGATGGAAGACTGCCTGGGAACACCACGTGTTGTAGGCTTGGTAGAAGGACCTGGCAACCCTCTCCGAAAAAACAATCAGACACTGAAAACCCTATGAATAGCAGAGAAGCAAGATAATAGCGTTTCATCTTTAGAGTCTGGATGGAAACAAAGAGGGAGAAATACACTTTTAAATAGTGTTATCTGGAGCACCCTAGACTACAATGAAGGGCTTAGTTCATGATCTTCTTATGAGTTTAGTGGGCTCTTTCTGTCATTGTTTCAGTTATTCAATGAAACTTTTTTGATCTCTCACCATGTAAATTACATAGATTATGAAAACTACAAAACTATTTCCAAGCCATAAATTATTTGGCAGTTATTCCTAAATATTTGAAAAATTATAGACAAATTTAGGATAGTCTATTCTACTGGAGGAGCCTTCAGCCATAGGACTGTGGTATCCAACCCCATCAAATCTCAGAAGCTGAGCATGGTCGGACCTGGTTAGTACCTGGATGGGAGACCACCTGGGAACACCGGAAGCTGTAGGCTTGGGAGAAGGTCCTGGCAACCCCCTCCCAAATATCAATCTGCCATTGAAAACCCTATGAACAGCAGAGAAGCACTGACAATAGTGTTTCCCCTGTTGTACAGAGGGTCACTGAGTGGTATACTGACTAGACAGCACCTAACAACAACAACAACAATTATCTTTTAAATCCTCTGTGTTTCTACTACTAAAACTTGATCAGATGACCAAACAATCACCAGATCAAATAGTGTTTTAATATTATTTCCACTTGAATTTCCATCTTCTGAGACATTTTGATTAGGGAGTTAAACCACACATATTTCCTTTTGAGGTAGGGAGATGGTCCTGGGGAGTTGAACCCAGGGTCTAGCTCAGACTTTGCAAGCGCTGTACCACTGAGCTTCAGTCCTATCACCTTTATTATTTTTTACCTTGAGACAGGTTCTCAAGAGAAGATGTGTATAATTCACAAGAGATAAGTATGATTAGTAATATCTTATAGATAAGGAAATGGGAAGGGATTAAGCAACCTGCCCCGAATCCTAAGCCAGTCAGAAGTCAAATGGGAGAATACACACAGGTATATGTAATTTTAGCTGAGAGTTTTAACAGTCAAATTATAGCTGAATATCAGGATTTGCATGTGGTGACCACCCCAAGAAAAGATGATTTGTGAAGTATTGAGTAGTCAGCTCCTGGCCTTTCTCAGCCTATGATACATCTATCTAAGAAAGGCATTTTGAAGATTTTTTGTGCTTTACTGTAGTCTAGGAAGTTGAGTACTCACTGAAGATCTGCCTGCAAAAAGTTTCTTTGACAGTATATCCAAAAGCTCCATTTCCTCACTAGATTGGGAGATCACTGAAGGCAACAACCATCCTCTATTTGTATTTCTGCTTGCCTTTCCTAGAATGAATCAGGCTTAGATAAATTTCTTTTTGACCTGTGATCTGGCACCTCTTTTCCTCTCCAACTTTGTATCTTACCACTCTGCCTCTAATCTTCAGCTCCATAGATTTCCATTACGCTTCTGGAACCTGCCAAGCCTTGCCCTAATTTTAGCTCTGTGTTTTTTCCGTGATTCCAGTATGATTTCTTTAGATATTTTTTCATTTGCTAGTTTTCCCCCTTCAATTCTTAGCTCGAATATTATATCCTCAGAAAGGCCTTTCCTGATTACCTTACCTGGAAGGAGACAATCTTATGCAACCTAAGACTGCACCCTATTTATTCCTTTATAAATTCCTGTATAAATTATAAAAGCTTTCTGTGGAGGACTCCTCATTCAAGTAGCAATGAATCTCCAGAATCTTCCTACCATTGCTCATTGTCGAGAGCCTTATAGTAGATAGTTTAGGTTAGTTTTAAGTCATTTCTGAGTTGATGATTGGTATCTGTAGAAAGTTTGTTACACCAGAAGCTTAATATAAACATAATTTGATATTTAAAAGGTATGAAAAAAGAATATACCATTAGAAAAGTACATTTTAGGGCTTTTCCTAAAAATAGGATGGTAAAAGTGTACATTTTCTAGTAATAAAGATTGTTCATATTTGTGCCGGGCGCAGTGGCACGTGCCTGTAATCCTGGCAGCTTGGTAGGCGGAGGCAGGAGGATCGCAAATTGGAGACCAGAGACAGTCTCGTAACTTAGGGAGACCCTGTCTCAAAAAAGTAAAAAAAAAAAAAGTGGGCTGAGGGTGCAGCTCAGTGGTCCAGCACTTGCAAAGCATGCAACCGTGAGGAGGGTTCAGCCCCCTGTACCCTGGGTTCAACCCCCAGTACCGCAAAAAAAAAAAAAAAAAAAAAAATTCATATTTAAAATATTGAGATATTTTGCCAACTACATCCATCCTAACACTCTGCTTGTGGGCTGCTCTTATTTTTTTATATTATTTTTGGATCAATTCAACTAACAAAGATGTGAGGATGAAGATGATAAGAGTCTTTTAAGGAAAGACTTAAGTATTAGGAGTCTCAGATTCATTGAACAAAGCACTGCAAGATGCTGCTATAGAAACAAATTCTGTACTTTCAGAAAATATTTGAGTCAAAATTCACTGATTTTTTTTCAAACAAGAAAATTATCCTTTATATAATTCATTTTTCTTTTCCTTAATTACATTTTTATATTCCAAAGTTACAAAAATGATTAGTGCACATTATGAGCTAATTACTTTCCAACTTCATTTTAATTAATGATGCTATTTTTGGAGATATCAGAGCAGTGACACACATAACTCAAGTAGCTTTGATATTTATAGTTTTGTCACTCTCTTTTTAACTTAAATGACTATTTTATTTCCTTTGAATTTATCAAAATCAGGGCTCCCCTGGGTTCCAACTTAGTATGCTAAGCTTTATTTTAGAGCAAATTTTGGTAGTTGAGAACATTAGGGGTTTGTAATGGCTAAGTCAGCAGACCTTTAACTATAGTTATAATAAAGGGCATCTCAAATGAGGAGATCATGCTCTCAGAAAAACCTCCACAGTAATATCTTCAAGCTAAAGAGGAACAAGAGCCCTTGATTACCACTTTGTTACTTGAATGGTCCCCCACTGATGAGGCAGAAAGGACATTAAGGATGATTTTAGCACAATCTAAAATCTCACTGATGCCAAACTTAAAGCAGTAAAAGCCATAATGCCATTTCTAAAATATGCTCTGGAATCATGAAAGCTTTGCTCTCTGAGACATCCAGGGCTTATTTCTCTTCCTACTTATTACATGTAAAAGGCCTTCTTCATCATTATTTCTCCTGTCTTCCTCTGCTCAAGACAAACTGGAGAATTGTCTTCATTTATAAGCAGCACATTCCTTCTGTCATTGGTGCCACAATATAAATGTGTTTTTATTAAAAATTAAAAATATTGGTTTTACTATATATCAAGATGAAAAGTGAAGCCTCATTCTCATTTCCAGTACTGTTTTCTCGCCCCTGGTCTTGCATTGGACCTCAGGCACTGTGATGAACAGACAGGCCAAATTCCCAGACACTTCCAATTATGTCAGCCATTCTCAAACTCAGTCATGAGGCAATAACAGCAGGCAAAGGGTTTTTCAAAGGATCGGTGAGGTGATGCCATGCTCCACTGGGAAGAGACTTTTTTCTTCCATCTCATGTCAGAATGAAGCTGTGAAAAATATATACACTGGCTTATCATCTTATGGCCCATGGTTCTTAAAAGTCAAAAAGGCTAGTCTACACTGAGGAAAGGTAAAGGCTCAGAGGACTTCTCTACAGTCTCCAACATCCTTTAAAAACACAAAAATAACAAGGTACATTCTGGGTGGCGTTCCCATGGCTGTCAGCCTGCTGCATCGCCTGCATGCTTTTCTCTATGTGATGTTAACTTCAGGCTCCTATTAGGATTTTGGAAGGTAGAGAAGCATGTATTTATTCTCTTCATTGCCAAAATCAGCCTCACAGAGCAGCATCCTTTGCAGTTTGAAGGTTAAGTTCCTTTCAAAGAGACTTGTTGGATCTGCTCTTCTCATTCCTATTAACTAGTGGAACTGCCTGACCTTTATAAGTGCAAGTCAATATTCACACTGTCGGAGGAGTATCAGTGGGAATAATCTTTTCAGTCCCAGAGAGAAACAGTTTGCCACGGGCAGAACATAACTAGAGAAGGGGAGTTGGTGAACAGCGACATAAAACACTTTTAAGTGAATTCAAACAATGTCTTTGACACAGCTTGGAATTTTATCCAATTTTAGTTATAACAGTACCTACTGGTTCCTCTTAACTGTAAAGGTGTCATTTTCAAATAATAAAGAAACAGAATGTGAAATGAAGCCTGTATGTTGGCTCATCCCTTTTTATTCACCCAGGTGGCTTTTCCCCCTAAAATATACATCTGTGGAGATCACTCAGAAATGAACATTATTATTTTTAATGGGTGTCAGTAATCCTCTTACTCTATGTAAGTTCCAATATTGGGCTGAAATTTTAATAAGCTTGGAGAGAGGATTCTGATTTTTTTGCCTTTCATACCTAACTTGCCATAAGAGTTTATTGTCAAAGCTGTTATTCTCTAATGTGGTATTCACTAAAGAAAAATAAAAAAAGAGGCACTCTAACTTTGGCTTCAGTTCTGATTAACTTTTTATTTAGTAACATTTCCTTATAATTACATCTGTGATTAATTATGCTATTACAGTGCTTATTTTAATGTGAAAGCATATTTGATGAAGACTCTGTGAACTATTTGGTTATTATTCCTGTAATGGCTAGAATTTATTTTTATTATAATAACTATCAGCACATGTAATATTTCTTTTCATATGTATACCATGCTTTGATCATATCCATTTTCCCTTCTACTTTTCTTTGACTCCTCCTCTGTGTCATCCATCCCCTTTTCCTTCCCCCAATAATTCCTGTTCTACTCTCAGATTATATTTTAAGAACAAAGGAAATCTTCATTATTTTTGAGTGTGTGGTTGGTAATAGTACTAGTATAGTAAATCAAAAACTATTTTGACCATATGTTGAGCATTGAATAAACAATTTAATATATTGTTATTATTGGGAACCTGGATGCACACTGTGGAAATGAGGAGACATGGTAGGAAACAGAAGAAGGACAAACAAAACCATCCACTTTTTTGTTTGAATTATATATTCACGTGTTGTTGTTGTTGTTAGGTGCTGTCAAGTTGTGCCCGACTCATAGTGACCCTTATAGGGTTTTCAATGGCTGATTGTTTTTGGGATTGCCTCGGAGTGGGTTGCCACATCCTTCTCCCATTTCTGTGGTGCTGGGAATCAAACTCCGGAACTCAGAGACTGCAGAGTGGCGCTCTACCAAGTGAGCTAAATCCCAGCCCATGCAGTCACATATATTGTTGTTGTTGTTGTTAGGTGCCCTCGAGTTGGTATCCGACTCATAGTGACCCTCATAGGGTTTTCAATGGTTGACTGTTTCGGGATTGCCTTGGGAGTGGATTGCCAGGCCCTTCTCCCATTTTTGAGGTGCTGAGAATTGAACTCAGGACCTCAGAGAGTGCAGTGCAGCGCTCTACCAACTGAGCTAAATCCCAGCCCATTCATATGTGTGTGTGTGTGTATATATATATATATATATATATATATATATATATATATATATAAAATTATTCTCAGAGACAATGGCTCATTTGTTAGAGTGCTAAAAAAGAAGAGTACAATAAAGGTACTGTTTTAGGTTTCTGGCCTGGATGATTAAATGTGTGCACTCCTAGGTCAAGAATGTTTTTCTTTTATTGACTGATAACATGTGTGTGTGTGTGTGTGTGTGTATTTCATGTATTGCATAAATATTCATGTTCTACATATATAATTATAAGCATATAAATAAAAATTTTCAATTATATAAAAATGGAAATGGGTTGACAAGAAAAAGAGCTTAAATGGACTCTCATGGCCAAATTTGGGACAGAGACCCACTAAGTATCAAAATTAAAAATTATAGAAATAACATTATTAACAATAGTAATTTATGAGAATAGTTTAAGTTTATATTTATTCTAAAGATATTATATATGTACATAAGTACATGCATACACACACAGAGTGGAATATTATTCCATCTTGAAAGAGGAAATACTGCCATTTGTAATACTGCAAACATGGAGGATATATGCTAAGTGAAATAAGCTGGACAAAAAACTGTAAATATTGCATGCAGCATATTCGAACTCTAAACTAGTTGAACCTATAGAAACAAAGAGTGGAATGGTAGTTTGTACGGGTTGGAGACTAAGGGTGAAGGAGAAGACATTGGTCATAAATGAGGAGATGCTGGTCAAAGGGTTTAAACTTTTGGTTATAAGATGAATAACTTTTAGAGATCAAATATATAGCATGGTAACTATAATTGATAATAATGTATTGTATACTTGAAATTGGCTAAGAGAGTGTCTCTTAATGTTCTCATCATACTAAAGGTAATTACATTATGTGATGGATATATTCACTTAATTATGGGAATCATTGCAGGATGTATCCTCATATCAAAACTTTGTATTGGGGGATGGGAGTGAAGTAATGTGGTAGAAGAAATGATCAGCATGTGCCAGACCCTGAGTTCAATCTCCAGCACCCAGCTACCCACTCACACACTAAACACAAACTGACACACACACACCCACGCAATTTCTTACTTGTCATTCATATCTCAATAAAGGTGGGAAGTAGAGCATAGTATTGGTCTCAGTCTGTTTAGACTGCTATAAGAAAATAGTTTAGGTTTAGTAATTTATGAATAATAAAAACTTGTTACAGCATTGAGTCTCATAAATCTAATGTCAAGGTGTCAGAATATCTGGGGCCTGATGAAGGCTTGTTTCAAAGACAGAGCCTCTTTCTGTGCAGCCTCCCTTTACTTAAGCACCTCTTGTAAGGATGTTATCCTTTTTACTCAAGTGGAGCCCACATGATCTAATCATCTCCTAAATGTCCCATCTCTATATACTATCATATTGAGTTTTAACTTCCAAAATATGAATTCTGAGGGAACTGAATATATATCAATATTGACCTAAAAATCAATCCACAGTGGAGCTGTAACACCTGCCAGTAATCCCAATAACTCAGCAGGCAGAGGCAGGAGGATCACAAGGTCAAGACCAGAGGCAGTGTGTGTAATTTGGCAAGACCCTGTCTCAAAAATTAAAAAAAAAAAAAGGAGAAGGGCTGAGGGTGTAGCTCAGTGGTACAGTATTTGCAAAGCATGAAAGTGTGAGGCCCTGAGTTCAACAACCCCCAGTTATAAAAAAAATAAAATCAATCTATGAATGCATAATTATTGAAAACAAAACAAAACATGGGTTTAGGAGAGAACTATTTTATTTATAAATGTATATGGCAATAAACTATTAAATATACAGCAAATTATAAATATAGCCAATCACCATTTTATAGCCACAATAGCAATAATAGGTTCAGAAGAAAGTTTTCAACAGATGCCAGAACTACTGGATAAAATGTCTGAAAAACAGTATATGCTTGCAGGCTTAGTGCATCAATTCACAAATTATTAATTATAAAAAGATTGGGTATCTTTTCAGATAAATTTAGGGGAGAAAATTTTACCAAAATGACTAAAGTTAGAATAAACTGTAATGTTACATGATGACATAATATGTTCTGCTATGGGGCACGCGCCTCCCGGTCCGTCCTGGAAGTTTGGATGGATGGTGCCATAGAGCATATAGATACTAAACACAATTCACTCGGGACCCTCGGGTGAGGGGCGTGGACTCCTGTGGACCTCGGGACCCAGAGGAGATGGAAGAATGGAAAAGCCTCAGGTGCTTTTGCCTTCTAGGGGCAAACATCTGTGTTGATCATCTCAGTGGTCACTAGGAGACAGCTGTTGCATCGTTGGCAATCAGATGGAGAGCAGGTTCTTTCCTTGTTGATGATTGTGATGGGAGAGCGTTCTTTCCTTACCGAAGGTCTGGAGGAGAGGAGTGGGAGAGCTATTTCCTCATTGGTGGTCAGGGAAGGAACGGAGGAGAAAGTCTTGCTTAGCCGATGGTGTGGGCAAAAAGGTGAAGAGGAGAAAAAGGGACGGAAAAAGGGGTGAAAAAGGATCGAGCTGTGGCAGCCCAGCTCCTTATGTAGCTCACCCACGGAATGGCCTGAGCCAATCAGCTTTCAGTCCAATTGTCCAATCAGGAAGGGTTTTGCACAAATGTGCAACCAAGTTACTTTCATTTTCCCTAGATTTCTAATTTACAAACCAGATATTCAAAAGTCATTTTCCCAGTTTGGGAGTTTTTGCCAATTTCCTCCCAATTTTTCCCTACATTCTGCAATGTGGTGGACTCCTCACTGAGGTAGCATTTACACCTAAATTCCTTAATCTCAATCTAATCAAGAAGAAATAATAGGTCAATCCAGATTAAAAGGCATCCTGTAAAGCAACCTACAATGGAATTTTTTAAAGTGTCAATATGCTTTTAACATTTAGAAAGCAAAACATTTGTGAGAAGATTATAGTTTGAAGGAAACTAAACAATACATGGCAAGTATTACAGATTTTAAAATGTCTACAAAAGGCATCATCAGGATAATTGACAGTGGGTGGAATTTAATACTGTTGTTGTTAGGTGCTATAGAGTCAGGTCTGACTCACAGCGACCTTCACAGAGTTTTCTATGGCTGATTGTTTCCAGATTGCTCCAGGGATGGATCTCCCATTTTTGTGGTGCTGGGAATCAAATCCAGGTCCTCAGAGAGTGCGGAGCAGCACTCTACCAAATGAACTAAACCCCAGCCACCAAGAATTTAACAGAGACTATATATTACATAAAGTGTTGTATCAATGTTAAGTGTTTCTTGTATAACAATTTTATTGCGATTATGCAAGAGAAGGTCTCTGTTGTTAGATGATTAATGCTTCACGCTGAATTAATTAGAGAGAGAAATGTCACAATATTTGCAACGAATCTGAAAATGGCTTATTGAAAACAGAAAGAGATAGGGAGAAGAAATGTAGTTTAAAAATACTAACAACTGATATATAGATGTAAAGGGAATATGCTGTTCTTCAAATGATAAAAGAGTTCTTATAAAAGTCTTTTGATATAAAATTTGTGAAAAATTTAGAAATCCAATGAGGTTTTTACTCTATAACAAATGGAAAGAGCTTTATCAATCTTAGCACATATTACATTATATGTTTGGACTATTTGTAATATGGTAACTAATAATCAATACCTGGTAAAATATAGCTATATACATGTAAATTTCAAATAATAGTAGAAATTTAGTGATGAAGGATTTTGAGACTCACTTATAAATAAATCCTTGCATTTTATACATTAACCTTTTGATCATCCTTTCTTTTTCCTCTATTTTAAACCTATGTTTCAATTTCTTTCCAATTGGCATTTAATAGGCTCTAGTTTCTTTCAACTTAAAAGATTAAAAAAATCCCCTTTCATGACTCAAAGCCTGCATCATGAGACCACTTAACCTGTTTTCTCCTTCATAACTAAACCTTCTGTTCAATTTCTTCCCCTGACATCCCTTCCTTACAAGGCATCTGCCATTCAACTAGAACTAGTCTCATCAAGGACACCAAAGATCTGACTGTTGATCCATTGAACATCTTCTAGTCCCTTTCCTTTTCCTGTTCACACTCTCAGGATCATTTAAAATAGTTGACTATTTCTTTCTTCAAGCAGAGAGATACAGAAAGCAAACAATTTCCTCTGGATCTTCCCCTTTTCTTTCATTTTTGTTTGCTTGGTTTATCTTTTCTCATTAGTCTTCTTTGCAAATTTTATAGCTCTCTGTTCCCTTAGATACTTGTATTTGTCAAATGGCTATCCTAGTGATCTTTCTTTTCATAATGTCCATTGGATATTTAATTTTATTTATTCTTTTGATTATTTTCTATGTGCTGTTACCTGCAAATTATTGCCAGAATAAATATTTATCCTAATTATTTTCTTCTTTTATCAGTCACCTTCTTCTGGACATCTTGCCTATAAGGGAAATGGAACACAGGTAGAATTTTATAATGTCATTATTTTCCTCTATGTTAGTGAAAGTTATTTTTTACTTAAATATATTTATAAAGTGTCTAGTACCTACCAACTTTTTTCCTAGCACATATAGTATACCAGTCAACAAAAGAGGTAGATTCCTAATCTTGTATGATGCATATTAAGTTATCCAGGCTGGAAACCTGAATGGTGTCTTAATTAGTCCTCTTTTTGCCACCATGTCAAATCAGCTTAGGTCTGGAATTCACTTTTCATTTGCTCATTTCTGAGAATAAAATCTTTATACTTTTTCTTCATAATATTAAGCAATCAACAAGAAAAAAATTAAACTCAGGCCAATAGGTTCAAAATGATGTGAATTGATCAATGACAATTTTATACCAGTATCAATGCTTCTGAAATCCAGCCAATTACTAGCAGTCAATTACCAATAGTCACATTCCACACTTCCCCATTCCTGAAAATTTTCCAACTCTGAAATGTTTTATTTTATTTTACTTGCTTCTTTAAAAGTATAAATGTCTGCATTTTAGTTAGTTCAGAGACTATATTCTACATACACAGACCTTCCTTTATTGTTGTTGTAGCTAGGTGCCATCAAGTCAGTGTGCAACTCATAGCCACCCTAAGTACAAGTGAAACATTATTGTTAGTACTTCTGTGCTATTCCATGATTAACAAGAATTCATTTTTTAAAAAGTCTAATACTAAATGTTTTCTTATTCCCATATTTTTCTTCTTATAATTGCTGAAAACAAAATATATCATATCTATCTGAGTTATTGCCACTTGGCATTACCATTTTCTCCCTAGTCTATTCAAACAATTCACTTTATGAGGCCAATATTACTCCTAAACCAAAAGCCAGACCAAACCATTACAACAAAACAAAATTACATACTAGTATCTCTATTAATGTAGATACAGAAGTTGTCAGCACAATACTAGCAAAATGAATCAGAAAAACATATAAAAAGTGTTATGCCCCATGAACAAATGGAGTCTATCCCAGGACTGATGGATTGATTTGACATATTAAACTCAATTCAATTTACATTAATTAAATATAAATTCTATATTAAGTAAAAACATATTAGTTAAACATGGATTATCTGTATATTAATTAAAAGGAAAATTTTACATGGTCATGCCATTTGATATAGAAAAGCATTTGACAGATTTCAATGATCCTTTTATCATGAACTTTTCATATAAAATACTGATAAACTAGAAGTGAAATAGAGATTCTTAAATTTTATAAAAGCATTTGTGGAAAATACAGTTAATATAATGCTTTTGTGTGTGTGTGTGAAAGAACAAATCCTTTATCCATAAAATCAGGGACAAGAAAAGGCTGTCTACTTTCAACACTTGTATCTAAAATTGCACTAAATGTTGTAGCTATGGCAATCAGTCAAGAAGAAGAAATAGATGACAGTGAGATTGGAAGGGAAAAGTAAAACTATCTTTATTTATGTGTCATGAATAGCACAAGTTTTACTTAGAATGTTCAGGGCATTACTTCCCTACACACAAAAGACAAAAACTCTTAGGCTACTATGAGGACTCTGAGTTGTAAAAATAATATAGAAAAATCAATTGTATTTTTAATAGACTAGCAATGATAAAACTAGAAATGATATTAATTAAACAAGGAAATTTACACTGGTACCCAAAGGAATAAAAAAGCTCAGGAATCTTTTTAACAAATAAGTATAATAATTATACTCTCAAAGTTACCACTCATTATTGAAGGAAATTAAAGCAGCTCTAAACAAATATAGATAGATCTTATATTCATGGATTAGAATTCTTACTGTGTTAAGATAATAATATACTCCAGATTGATCAACAGATTTATCATAAGCCTTTTGAGAAGTTGCCATTTTTTATTTGCAGAAATTAACGTGTTAATTCTAACAGCCAAAGTAATCATGAAAATGAAGGATGAATTTGGAAGACTCACATTTTCTGATTTCAAAACTTACCAGAAAACTACAGTAATAAAAATATGGTATAATAATAAGGATTGGCATATGGAATGTCATTGAGATCCCAGAAATCTGTACATTATGGCCAACTGATTTTCAAGAAGGTTATTAAGACTATTTAATGGGGTTGGTTGCCTCAACAAATGGTGCTGAAATAGCAGTACAGCCAGATGCCAGAAAATAAATTTAGAACCCTTACCTCACACCATATACCAAAATGAATTAAAAAAAGATAAAGACCTAAATGTTAGTGTGAAAACTATAAAGATCTTACAAGAAAACATAGGACAAAATATTTATTACTTTTTTTCTGTGGTGCTTAGAGATTGAATGCAGGGCCTCACATATACTTTTGCAAGTGCTTTACTAGTGTGCTAAACTCCCATCCCATATTGATTTTTTTAAGTTTTTAGTCAGGGTCTCAATAAGCTACATAGGCTGCCTCTGCTTGTGAACTCACAATCCTCCTTCCTAACCCTACAGAGTCACTAGGATTACAAGGTGTGCACTACACTGCACCCAGCTTCTTCATGACCTTTGATTATGCCATGGTTTCTATAGTATGATAACAAGAAAATAAATTAGACCAAATAATAAAAATTATAACTCATCAAAATTAGAGTTGCGCTCTTCAAAGAACACCATGTACACAGTAAAAACAGAAACATATTTAACATGTATAAAGAAATTATTATATAACAGTAATGAAAAATTAATCTAATTGAAAAAATTGGTAAGGATTTGAAAAGACATTTCTCCAGAGAAGATACAGAAATACTCACCCATGGCATTGAAGATTGTCAATATCATTAATCATATGGAAAATGCAAGTCAAAACCACAATGAGATATCACAGCATGTCCCCACCCAAGATGCTTAAAATAAATACAAAAACAAAAGCTTCCAAGTCTATGTAGCAAATTGGATGTCTTATATATTGTTGGTGGAAATGTAAGATCATGCGGTTATTTTGAAAATAGTTTGACAATTTCTCAAAATAATAAGCCTACAGTTTAACATATAATGAGAAAATGTACTCCTAGGTCCATCCTTAAGTAAATTGCTGGGATTTAGCTCAGTTGGTAGAGCGCTGCACTGCAGTCTCTGAGGTCCTGAGTTCAATTCCCAGCACCGTAAAAATGGGAGAAGGGCCTGGCAATCCACTCCCATGGCAATCCCGAAACAGTCAGCCATTGAAAACTCTATGAGGGTTTACAATTCACACAAAATCTTGTGCATGCATATTTATAATAATATTATTCATACTAGCCCAAAATGAAAACAACCCAAATGTCCAACAATTGACTACATAAACAAATGTGGAATATGCATCCAAGGGAATGCTATTCATGTCATAAAAGGATATGTAGCCCTGATACAGACTACATGTATGAGCATTGAAAACAGTATCCTAAATGAAATTATCCAGTCAGAACAAACCTTATATGAGTCCACATAAATGAAATGTCCAGACAAAGCAAATGCACAGAGACAGAAATAATTTAGCAGTCATTACGGGCTGGAGAGAGGGAGAAATGAAGAGAGTATACTAATTGGTCATGCTGTTCCTTTTTAGGATGATGAAAATATTCCAGAATTTGATAGTAGTATTGATTGAACAAGTCAATGACTCTCCTAAAAAACACTATAATATATATTTTAAAGGATAAATTTTATGATATGTTATTTATTTCTCAGTAAATCTATCATAAAAATAAAATCAACCTAGAATAATATATCTAAAATGAAAACTAACCTTGTTGACTTCATTCTATTTAACACTTTTCAGCACTCTACTCTTATCTGTAAGATTAACTTCAAATTCCTTAACTTGGGCTTCACAGACACTACGTGTGGTGATTTCTGTGTAACTCTAGTTTCATTTCTTGACATCTCTCACCCCAAATGTAGACATAAAGAACTCTATGCTTACATCATATTAAAACTCCTTCAAGGCTATACCTGGAAACCTTTGAGTCCTCTGCACACAGTTCCTCCCAACAACCCTTCTCTCTTATTTATAGCATGATCTAACCACTGCTGCTTCTCCAGATATCTTCTATATAGCTCTTACTCTATCATGAAAACTTCTTTTGTCAATCACCTATTTCTGACAGATTTAGTAATCTTAGTAGGTCATTCCAGAGTATTCTAATTGGCCCTATACTTCACTGTAATTGCTATTTTCTTCTTCTCCCACTAGACTGGAACTTTCTGCATCTCCAGTTAGATTGAAAGATGTATAAAGGTTAAAAAAATTATCTGGTTTGGTACACTCTTCATTTCCAAGGCTTGAAGTTATGAAATACATGTTTTTGAAGGGCTATTCCCACTCTAGTGTTAGGGTTTGGATGATGGGTCTACTAATGGGTCTATAATATGAAGCCGGATATTTTTTCAAAAAGTATTACACTTTTCTTCTATAAATTTTACTTCGAGTTGTACAACATATTTATGCAGTAGCGAAGCTCATACTTTGTTAGAACACATTATCCATCCATCCATCCATATGGCTAGCCTTCTAATTACTCTGATTGTCTGAGCCTTCTCAGGTACCACAAGACTTCATAGACAAAAGAATAATTATCTGAATAATTAACTTATGCTTCATAAAACTAGTTGTAATATTACATATAAATTTGCAAAACATCATATAGCTCCAAGGATGAATAAGAACTTAATTTTTTTTAAAAAATCTATATTTTTCCTTTTAACACCGAAACCTTATTTTTATTAAACAAATCAGATTCCATTACCCCATATCTACTCAAACACAGCTCTGCAGAGAACAAGATTCCATAGGCACTCTATAGGTTTCCAAGTCAGCTCTGCCTGTTGTTGTGTTTTTAGGTGATGTTGAGTCAGGTCTGACTCATAGAGACCCTATGTACCACAGAATGAAATACTCCCCAACATTGTGCCATGCCCAGCACTATGCCAGTACTTCTCTGCTATTCGTAGGATATTGAATGATAGATTGTTTGAGGATTGTTTTGGAAGTGGGGTGCCAGGTCATTCTCTCATTTTTGTGGTGCTAAGGATTGAGCCTAGAGCCTCAGAGCATGCAGAGCAAGCACTCTTCCAAATGAACTAAACCCAAGTCCTTAGCTCTGCCTAGTTTTTATAATAAAAGCATTTGTATTATCATATTTTCAGGTGGGCTATATTTTTTAAACAGCCACAAAGGTGAGAGGATGCTCATTTAAAAACAACAGCAACACACACTTTTCCATGTGAATAAAAGAAATAACTTGATAATGCTTTATTACTAATAGTGATTTGTTAAATGACACTTGGTTAATGCCAGTTAATATTACATATACAACTTAATGGGAGAAGGACCTGGCAGCCCACTGTCAAAACAACTAGCCCTTGAAAATCCTGGGAAGAGCAGAGAAGCACTAATGTAGTGCAGAGTATTGCACAGTTTGGGGGAGTGCTTCATTTTGCTGTACATAGTGTCACTATGAGTCAGACCTGACTAGACGGCACCTAACAACAACGTTGTATATATGCACATCTGGATATACATGTTTGTAGGTTTGTGTGTGAATCACAGAGAGAGAAAGAGAAAGAGATAAAGAATTGGCTCACAATATCATGGAAGCTATGAAGTCCTAAGATCTGCAGTCAGAAAGCTGGAAATGCAAGACAGATGGTAGTATAGCTCAAGTTCAAAGGTCAGTAGGATCAAGACACTGAAGGTCAAATATTTAGTTCAGATCCAGCAGCTGGAGGAAACCATAGTCCTAGTTCAAAGGCAATAAGACAAAAAGAATTATCTCTGACTTGAGTGAGATTCAAGTTTTTGTCCACGCTGTCAACTGATTGGTTGAGGCCCATTTATATTAGTTAAGGAGCACTAATGGATCATACAGATTGATATAAATGTTTAACTCATCCATAAATGCCCTGATACAAGCCCAGAGAGTAATGACTCATCAAATTATCTGGGCATTTGTGACCAATTCAATTTGACACAAAAATTTCACTACCACAACTATTTGCACCTATGAAGTATTTCCTCCTTATTTTATTTTTATCTTCCTGAGGAGAACTGTTGGTCATAGTTGTAATTATTTCTTTTTTCATATATAGCTCTTTAGTGTAATTATTAACATGGAGTTTTTGGTTGCTAGTCCAAATTAATGGATTTCACTTGGTCATTTCCATAGATGTATATGTCTTGCACTGATCATATTTGTCCCCATTCTTATACTGTCTCCCACCTGCTGCCTCTCATTCCCTTTCCCCAACCCCCTTCCCAGTCCATAATAGTCCCTCTTCTACTTCTAGGTATTCTATTTTTTGAATTGGTATTTGTCGTGGTCTGAATATTAAGATGACATCCAGTGAGTCATGCCCTTGGATAATTACTTCCATTTAAGTGTGGATTGAAATTATGACTTACTTCTAGCCAATAGAATGTAAAAATAGTAAATGAGAAATCATTTCTTGATTACATTACTCTATATAAGTTTCTTTATTTGCAGACTTGAGTAATAGATTCTCCTGGTTGTTTTGAAGATCATCTGGCAATATTAGGAGAGTGGAAAAGAACCACAAAGGGCTCTACTTCCTGACAGTGGCCTTAGTCTGACAGGCAGTAATAATTTAGTGATGTAAATCCTACAACCAAGGGCAAAACAAGAAAGTAAATTCTTCTAAGAATCATTTGAGCAATCTGGTACAACATCTAGATTGCAACCTCTGTGTGGCATGCTGAGTTGAGGACCAAATTGAACTATGTCCAGACACCTACCCCATCAAAGCTTGTGGTCCAATAAATATGATTTCTTCTATGCCCCTCACTTTGTAATAATTTGTTAATCAGCAACAGATAACCAATGTAGTATCACTGACTCCTAACACTCCTCTAGCCTCAACATTAAAAGTCTTCCTAGTTGTCATAATTTAGGAAAATCATCTGGCAAATTACATTTAATTACAACTGAATAGGGAAGGAATAGAAGGTTCAGAAACTTGAAATGAGGATTGAAAATCATGCAGAAACAAAGCTAAAAGAAATACCAGAAATTACTGATAAGCAGTAAGGTTTGACTTACATTCATCATAGAGCTACAGCAAGTGGGCAAAAAGTACAAAATATATCCTAGGATACCATAGGGAATAAAAGAGTAGGTATACTTTGATATCTAATCAGAGTGATTATGTTGCCCAATTTCTAAACACATTACAAAGGGATGACTTTGAAGGTCCAAGACTCAAAATTCTAGATGTAATGCTGGACAATTTCACACCTGTTTTAACAAAATCCAGGAGTTTAACCAAGCAGAATATAGATTCATATCCTTAATAAGCAAATTTTCAGTGATGAGACTTAGGATAGAATATAACAACTTGTTCTGGGAAAAGAAGTGGAAATTTTAAGGTTCAAGGTTGGAGACTCTGGTATTTGCAATGTAGTTAATTTTAGTTATGCCTGAGTCAGTGACTTATAGATTTTGTAAAATCCATGACAAAATAATTATCATTACATAGTTAAGGCAAGTATCTTTGCATTAAACTGTGGAGTAAAATTATATGCATGTATACTTAAAATGACCCTTCTATTCCTCAGCACAAAGATATGTCTTACACAATAAATTCTTTGAGAGATTACAGCAGCTTGATTATCACTGAGTACCAAAATTTTGTGTATAGGAAGGAAGATTTCTCTAAAAGAAAAGTTGGGGCCCAAGTTCATGTAATGGTCAGAACCCTCCCACAATAATAATCCAAATTATTTTCCATAATGGCTTCATGAGGAATATCAGCAGTTCATTTTAAAATTATTTTTATATATTTTTATTTTTTGGCACAATGGGGAGTTGGGAGTTGAACCCAGGGCTTTGCTCTACCACTGGGCTGCAAACACAGCTCATTTTTATTTATTTATTTGTTTATTTTTATTTTGAGATGTTATCACTAAGTTATTCAGGATGCCACTGGCCTGGAACTTGAGATCTTCATGCCTCAGTCTCCTGTGTCACTGGAATTACAGACATGTGCCACTGTACCCAGATGTCAGCAGTTGGTTCTTGCTTACCCTGACTCAAGCCAAATCAGTCCATGAAGCATTCGACTCTCTGTGCCTTTGAGTTGATTATTTCCCCTCTGCTTGTAGAACAAATCAACTGATCTTTCTTAAACTCTGTATTCAGTGACCACCTCTAGTGTCTCTTCTTGACTCTTAGCAGCACATTTACCTGATCTACATCATTGTAAAAATAACTTTATAAGTTACTGAATATTTGCTGAGAAACTCTCCATGTAAACTCATTTTCACATAATTTCTTAATATAAATAGAGTACACAAGCAACATCAACAATAAAGTACATCTACATGGAAAGAGCATGTAGCTGTAGCCCTGTGGCATTCGATCCAGTTAGATCTTGGAAGCTAAGCAGGGTCAGGCCTGGTTAGTACTTGGATGGGAGACCGCCTGGGAACACCAGGTGCTGTAGGCTTGGGAGACGGACTCGGCAACCCATTCCCAAAAATCAGTCAGCCATTGAAAACCCGATGAACAACAGAGAAGCACTGACAATAGTGTTTCCCCCGTTGTAGGAAGGGTCACTATGAGTCGGATACCCACTGGAGGGCACCTGACAACAACAAAAATAGAAAGACCAATTTAAGATTATTTTGTCACTTTAGAACTCCCTGTCTTTGGTCAGGCTGATCTTAGAGAAAAAATCTGAACATAAGAAATGGGCACAAAGCGGGTACAGTGGCACATGCCTGTAATCCCAGTGACTCTGGAGGCAGAGGCAGGAGGATTGCAAATTTGCGACAGAGGCAGTCTGTGCAATTTATTAAGACCCTGTCTCAAAAAGTTAAAAAATGGACTGGAGTTGCAGCTCAGTGGTACAACACTTGCAAAGCATGCAAGTTCAAGGCCATGGGTTAACACCCAAGTACCGCAAAAAAAAAAAAAAAAGAAATGGGCACAGCTTAGAATAAAAGCCATCTGAACTGCAATAATGCAGCTCCATGCAAGATTACAAAGACTCGGCTCTCATTAATGCCACTTGTCAACTTAAAATTTCTACTTAGATTCAGATGAAATTTAAATATTTTGAGCATTTTATACTGAATTCTCTATAATCAGAACACACTATTTGTAATTTAATGTCTTCTTTTCTGATTTTGTTTTTACTCCAGGCCAAATTTATAATTTTCATTTTACTCTAGAATGTGCCTGGTTTTGAGGTCCCTTTCTATGTGCTTGCTCTGTTCTTTCTGTTCAGAATCCCCTTTCACTGCTATTACTTACTTTTCCCTCTAGGCTTTATACCTCATGTCCTGTCTATAAACATAGTCAGAGTGTTTTGTTCTAAAATGTGTGTATATGAAATGGTGTCCTTTCTTTAAATTGTTTCTCTCTAAACAAAAGTCATCTTATAGCATCATTGACACCAAGGTAGCTGACTAAATATTCTATAAAATGAGAATTCCTCCCACTGTAGACATCTTAAAAATGTTAAGTAAAATATAACCAGAAACTTTGTACTCTCAAGAAAGGAAGAGGTAAGAGTGATGAAGTGGAAAATGTTTGTTATGAGGATCCTGAAACCACAGATGTCTTGAGGCTGTTTACAGATCTTATTAATTTAGAATCTAGGGAAAAGAAAATCTTTCCTGATGTTTCACATGTGGACGTCTCTCTTCCTTTACAGGGGATTGAAATTTGTTATTTACATTACCAAATGGTCTAGGAAACTCTAAGTTGAAACATTAATTTATAATTTGCTATTGTCTAGTAGTGCTTAACAGAATTAAACGTAAATGTTCCCTGAAGACATTCAGCTTCCATTCAGGACACATAACATTATCACATGTAAAAACTAGTTATGGTTCAATTTATAATATGAATTTTCCAAAAGAAGAAATAAACTACCGTATTTAAAAATCAGCAGAAATAATAGGTAGCAAAATAAGATTCACCCCAAAATATACATATTGAAAACTTAGATACAGAATATAGGCTAAACATGTTTTAAACATATAACTAAGCAAAAGAGTTGATGATACAATGTAATAAGTTTAGAAAACATACATAAAATTATTTGATAAAAACTGAAGATTACCCACATCCCATATTTATAATAAAAATATTCCAACTACAACCAGAATCTCCAGGTCAATGTAGAAAATAAAAAATATGAAATGATGAAACTTCTGGAAATATTCATAGAATAATATTCTAAAATTTATTAGCATATAAATTATTTCTGAAAATAAAATTCCAGACTATATTAGGGAAAAGACTGAAATATTCCTCTGTAGAAAAGTAAGAATATTTCTTCATGATAATATGCAATAATAACAGTTCAGAAAAAAAACCCAAAAAACACAAAATGAGGGAACTTATATGAGAGAAAATGTGGTTAACTGCTCCATCTCCATATTGATAAATAAAACTATGAATTAAGAATAAAAACCAAGAAATAAATATAACATTATTTAGAATGTGAACAGGTACTTCTCAGGAATGGAAAGATGTATAACTCTTAAACACAAAACATACCTTACCTCATATCCCAAATGGGCAAAACTGCAAACATCTGGCCATCTAGTGTATTATTTAGGCATTGGGTAATAGACTCTGTTTTATATTGCAAATCAAACTGCAAATTGATGCAATCCTTACAGAATGCAATTTGCCCAAATTATTAAAACAGAAGACTCACATAATTTCTGACTCCAAAAATACACGAGATTTAATTTATATTAAGTTATTTGTTGAAATATTGCTATTAACAGCATGATATAAGTAATAAATAAAATATTCATCATGGCAGAAACAAATAAATTTAGTTATGTCATTAAACAAATTATGGTGCATGTTAAAAGAATGGAATAAAGAGGCTCTGTACCACATAAATATATTACCAAGTGAAAAACACAAGTGGAAGAATAGTGTCTATTCTATATGCCTGAATGTGATAAACTAAAAGCACAGAACACACATTTTAATTGCTTTAATAGGTATAAAATGTATCTGGTAAATCATGTGAGGTGCTAAGTTGGGTCTAACTCATAGTGACCCTATGCACAACAGAAGGAAACACTTCTCTGTTATTCATAGGGTTTTCAATGGCTGATTGTTTTGGGAGTGGGCTGCTGGGTCCTCCCATTTGTGTGGTGCAAGGATTCAAATTTAGGGGCTCAGAGCATGCAGAACAAGCACTCTACCAACTGAGCTAAACCCTAAGCCCATCTTTATAACAAAATTATAATGCTAATATAGGCAACTAGAATTGGATGAAAGGGGTTCAAAAAAGAGACTTCATAGTACGTCTTTGTATAAAAGTCACATCAGAAAATTCAATAGGTGGTTTAACTGAAGAAATTTTTAACCAGTAGGTTCTTAACTGTTACACCAAGTTGAAGAAAGTAACAATAAATGTTAAGGCACCTAGGGATTATTTTAAGTAGAAAACCATCACCAAGGAATATTTTTACACAGTTGGTGGGACTGTAAATTAGTTTAGGCACTTTGGAAATCATTATGGAGATACCCCAGAAAACTAGAGCTTCTAAAAGTAGAGCTTCTCTATAACCCAGCTATACCATTTATGGGAATATACCCAATGGGAGATAAATCATCATACCACAGAGACACCTGCATTTAATGAAGCAGTTTTCACAATCACAAGGATATGGAACCAACAAAGATGTCAATCAACAGAGGAATAGATAAAATAATTGTGGTATATCTACACAATAGAATATTACTTAGCAATAAAAATTAATGAAATAATGTTATTTGCAGAAAAATGGATGGAACTGGAGAATATCATCTTAAGAGAATGAATCAAGACCAAAAAAGAGAAATATCATATGTTCTCATTCATATGTTGGAGCTAAGTCTGTGGCTCTAGGGTAGTGCTACCCACAGTCAGGGCCGGTCTTCCTTGCTTAGTTAATCATCTTTGGAAATGCCCTCTCAGATACACCCAGTGATGCCTTTTATTAATCACCTAAGCACTTCTCTATCCAATCAAGCTGGCAATCAAGATTAACCACCACATGCAATGCTATTAAAAATTTAGACTTTTGTTCATAATATGACTATATAAACTAATTTAAAAACAAAATCTGTGGTTGAGAGAACAGATTTACAATATGCATAACTGACAAATTAGTAACAAGATATGTAATAGCCTTCTAAACATTGATCAAAAATATAAGCATCTCCAATCATAAATGTGTAAATATTTTAAAGCATAATTTTAGGAAAAGTAAATAAAAGAAATCAATAAGCAAAGAAGAGCATGCTCAAATACACCATTAATTATGCAAATATAAATTAGTACAAGATTAAATACATTAATGGATGAAATTTAAAAAATATAACGTGATGACTTTATGTTAGCAAGACTTTGACATAAAGGAAATTGTTATACATAGCCTATGGATATGTAAAGTACTAGAACCTGAGAAAAGCACATTAGTAATATTTAGTTAATGTTAAAGATGTACATTCTCTGAAAGCCAGTAATTCCATCCTACCACAAGGGAAGCTCTCAGTTATTCAAATCAAAAGATATGGACAAGGATATTCACTGCAGCTTTGTTTGGGATGACATAAACATTGGCAAATCACTTGAATACTTATTAACAGGACAGTGGAAATTTATGTACTATTCATACAACAGAAGATTGGGCAACAGTAGAAATGAATGAATTACATCTACAGCTATTAAACATAAATGTCATACAAAAAAGACAAATAGCTGATGGTATTATTTCTAAAAGTTTAGTAGGATGAAAAAAATATAGATATTTACATGTGCTAAGAAGAGTGATACCATATTGAGGATAGAGATTAATTGAGGCACGGCAGATGAATACATGAAAGAGTTGACTTTGAAAATATTCCTTTTTTCTTAAATTATAATAGTGTTCATTATACTTTTATAAATAGGCATAGCTGAAATATAATTATCAGTAAATCATTTTGTTATGCAGTGACATATTGTCAGTGAATAGCTACAACTACTAATGAATGTCATGATATTATTCATCACTATTAGAGTAACAATGGCTGATACTTTATCAATAGTAATGCGGCTTTTAAAAAAAGGAAAGATAATACCAACTGATAATGAGAAAACTAAAACCCAGAGACGTTCTCAAAGCTCCACATTGTATTGACACCTCATATCTTTTACTTTCTTTTTTCTACTGCCTCTCATATTTCCTCTGCCATCTTCTGGATCACTCAAGTATAAAAGCCTTGTTTTGTTTCTAATTCCTTTCCCTCCTAGTTGCTCTCTTCATGTAGTAAGTCACTTCCAGAAGTCCTTGTATACTGCTATCTTCCTCTTCCTGTCACCATCATTTGTTTATAAGGCTGTTGAAATTATATTGTAACTGGATATTTTGCTTCCAGTCTCCCTCCTCCAATAGTTTAATGTAAAGAGTTATCTTCCTAGAGTCAAAAAATATTCTTACCATGATCCTGATCTAAATTTTTTTTCAAGTCTAATATGTATCCAGTGCCCCAAGAGAAATCTTATTTTAAAGCTATGCCAGTTTCTTCATTATCTCACCAATCCTCTGTGGTCCTTCACATTTGCTTTGACACCAGTTCCTATTTTGCTTCCTGATGGCATTCAGTTTCCAGTTGTGAGCACTATTTTTATTTTGGATAAAGAATGTCACTGAATTTTAAAATGCAGCTTGATTTCTGTCCTCAGTTACTTCTATAGTAAAATATTTTTGACTTGTTGTCAATCATGTACTTTTAACATCTCTTAGTCACTAAAGATTCTTTCTAGCTTGCTTAGCCATCCTAACTATTTGAGGTAGGTTAAACAGAAGATTTGGACACTGTGGCATATAGTCAGCAATATTAGGTCCTTCCCAAATCAATTATAATTAAAATGTAAATTTTTCCTATCTTTCTGTCTTAAATATACAATTTCACTATTCTTTTGTATTTCAGCAAATGCAGAAGACTATAACATATGCATATATATGAACTATATTATGAAAGGCTGAGGTTTAGCTCAGTTAGTAAAGAGCCACTCTGTGCTTTCTGAGGCTCTGGGTTCGATCCTTGGCACCTAAAATAAATGGGAGAAGGAAGTACCAACCAACTCCTAAAACAATGGTGAAACAATTAGCCATTGAAAACCTTATGAGGGTTTCTTTGAGTTTGATGCCACTCAAAGGCACCTAACAATATTATGAAGGAAGAAAGATGCTGTAGAAATGACCAAATTGATGATTTCTGCTAATTTAGGTGACTGATTTCATTTCAATACTGGGGTATTGAACTTAAGACTTCACACATGCTAGGCAAGTGCTGTACCATGAACTGAACTCCCACTCACTTTTCTATTTTTTTATTTTGAGACAATATTTAAGTTGTGCAAGTTGCCTCTGGTCCCAAACTCATGATCCTCCTGCAAATACCTCCCTAGTTGCAGTTGGGATTGCAGGGATGTGGCACGTGCCCAGCCTGATTTCCACAATTTAGATGCACATTTTGGCACATGGGAAATTCATTTAAGGTATACTCATTAGCTCTTAAATCTCACTGGTAAGGAAGATTTTTAACCTACATAGTATATCGGGTTATTGGTTATTATATATACTATTTCAATTTAGAAAACAGAAGTCATGAATATATTTTAATATTTTTAATATTTGTAGTATTTGTACCAGACTTACCAATATTCATGAATATTAATTTTTCCTAAGTTGTGAGTGCAAAGAAGCTACCACTCTCCATCACTTAAAAACTCATTGCCAAAGGCATTATTAATATACTATTTTTCTTTTGTTCTAAGATGCCAATCAGTGACTGTGAAACATGTCATCTCTTTAATGGTAGAAGACTGGCAAAATCTAAAGAAACATATTAAGTGCAAATACTGGTTGCATGATACTTCCTTATCATAATAAATGCATATACTATTTGTGTGATCTTGCACAATTTCATAAATGTTTAAGTGAATGTTATTGTTGTTGTTGTTAGGTGCTGTTGAGTCAGTGTCTGACTCATAGAGACCCTACCTACAACAGGGGAAACACTATTGTCAGTGCTTTTCTGCTATTCATAGGGTTTTCAATAGCAGATTGATTTTTGGGAGTGGGTTGCCGTGTCCTTCTCCCACTTATGTGAATAGCCATATCTTATTTTATAAGAAAGGAAATATAGTAATTAGGAATTAACCATTTGTTTAATAGTGAGTGTACTTTGTAGTTCTTTGTTTCCATGTGACATTTTTGGGAGAACAGAGGTTTCAATTTGCTTCTTCCTAAGTGAAAAGCCTGGAAGGAGTGGTAATCATGTTAAATTTACAGTGGTTTTCCTAGTGGCTATTAAAAACCATGTAGGAAATACACAAAGATAGAGGATAGAATGGGATTCCTTTGTAATGAGTACACATGATTATCTACAGTACATATGGCTAATTTCCACTAGGAAGAATGGGGAAATGTGTGGGTGTATAGATTTACTGATTCCAGTGATTCTGCTGTAGAAGATAGGTTCATTCCTGTACATTATTTCATATGTGCATTTTTAATATAAAGTAAGCATTCTCAATATTGGCAAATACTGATTTAATTTTTTCTCCAAGGACTTGTTTGGGTTGCATCACTGAGAATTCCAGATGGAGAAGGACTGCTTTTAGACTCATGAATGGAATTCTGCCAAAGTTTAAACTAATCTTTGAGTAGGGGCAAGGAGGACTCAGGCAGTCCCCTGGAGGATTTGAAAAATATATTTACACCTCCTGCTTTGCCAACAGTGACAGCAAAACAAATCGTTGCTCAGTTCAGACAGCATGATGGAAACATATTTAACTGAGAGGAAGTCCAAAACAACAACTGCTCAGATTACCTCAGAATAACCCCTTTCGAGAAGTCTTTCCACTTTTTTTCTGTCTTAATTTTGCAGAGGTAACAAAACATTCTCCACCTCATTTTCCACTTCTCCCTCATAATAATCTAAACATTATAATGAGCACAAGAAAGAGTGTTTCCTAATACCTCTTCTATTGCCTTCCCAAAGATATGATAATCTAGTCTAACACTCCCTAACATGTTCAAATTATCAAAAGGGTGAAGACATGAAGCTGATTTAAGCAATGTGTTTGGCTTTTAGTCAAAGGTTAACAGAGGCAGTACTGAGTTCATGGAAATGTTATTGGGGGAAAGTCAGAAACACAGATACCTCTTTCTTATCCTTGTTTTGTTCACTCAATTTCTTAGTGTGGGAGGATGGGGAGGTGCTGAGAGTCTACAAAACATTTCATATGTTTTATATCATCTTCCCACTCCTTATACTAATATACTAATAGCAAATACTAATAGCCCACGTAACATTACAAGATGCAAATTGGTCAACCGGTCTCTGACTCTGAGTTCCTCAGAAAGCCCAGCCACATGATGGTTTTGTGAATGTCCACAGTCCCTATAGACAAGTACAAGATACCTCCCTGTGAACACAACACCTACATCTGTGGAAGTGAAAACACACACACCAATTATGTAAAGGCTGATTTTGTGTAAATTGCATCATAAAACTATGCCAATACATTATCTCTGATAGAATCAGTCTTTGAAATGGAAGAACCTCCAAAACCTCAGTTTTTTCAAGGTAAAAGACTTAGTCCTCTTAAATTTCCCAAAGCCACTTGCCTAGTGAGTGTTTGATTACCATAGTTAAGGTTTCTTGACTTCTAATGAAGTGCTTTCCCCACCATATCCTTTTTGGGGATGCCTTTATTATTTCTTGGGTGTGCTGCTTATGATTTATCAGGGGTGAAGCAGCATAGCTTGGAAATACATCCACTTTTGATGATTAAAACATAGCAAAAATACTCAAAATATGCCAGATAGCCAGGACAAATTCTAGACAATGGCACAGTAATAAGATCTAAATTGGTCTAGTTGATACTTCCTATCAATCAGTGATAAACCAGTCAACTCATGACCTGATAAAGAGAGGAGCTGTCAGGTGCTATTATGAAAAAATATTTAGGTCTTACACAAACAACCAGTCAAGCTGTATCATCTCTGCATACTGACACCCCTTTAATCACACAGATCATAGAAGCCCCTCTGCCCTTCTGTGCATCCTCAGGCTGTATGTTGACTCATTGTAGATTATTTTCTCATTAAAGGGTATGTTTGATATTCACTTAACCTTTAGGCTCATAAAATTATAGTCACACACAAAATTCAAGTCAATTAAAGGAATTGTTCAGATTTTAACTGGATAATCAGGCATTTACAACAGGGCTTATTATTTATCCATGATGAAAAATGTTCATTAAACATAACAGATGCCAGATGCCATCACGCATGGCTATAATCCCAGAGATTCAGGAAGTTGAAGCAGGAGGATCACAGGTTTGAGGCTGGAGGCACCCTGGACAATTTAGCAAACTGCTGTCTCAAAATTAACAATAAAAACATAAGAGTAATAAGCTGAGAGTATAGCTTAGTGGTAGAGTCTACCACTCTAGCATGCGGGAGACCCTGGGTTCTACCCCCAATAATGCAAAAAAGGCATGTGTATGTGTAGAATGTCTGGCGTTATAGAGGTTGGAGTCAGACAGGGGTGGCAGGTGGGTTGAAAGTATGATGAAGGCAGGTAGGAGGAAGGCTGAAGGGTAGGCTAGGCAGATGAGTAAATGGGCCTTGGGCCCTTAAGGAACTGCAAGGACCTGGTGAATGTCTCTTGGATGGTGTTTAGAATGGCTGTTGAACTCTGAGCTCCAGAGTTCACATGCCCTGATAGCCAGCCAATCAGGGGAACATGGTTGGATCAGAAGTGACCAACGGGGCATTAGATGCTATCATAACTTGGGTGCCATCTTGGCCCACTCGAGGGAGGGGAGAACAATGAGATACCCGGATGTATGGCAAAGGTGACCAGTTGCTATCTTGCCCCATAGGATTCAGTGGGAGCGAATGACCTGGATATAGGGTAAGGGTCACTTGCCCAGGAGGATAACGATTGGTCCTCTGAGTGGGCTAGATGGGCTCCTATGATCAAACATATTTGGGGTACTCTCTATCCCCCTGGGAATTCCATCAGAAGCTGATGTTTTACTCTTGAACATTGAAAAAGGAGTTCCTCGTACACTTAAAACCAAACTAAAATGTTTAATATTTAACTATGGTCCTCATCTTCTTCTGGGAGACAGTATTGTGCTGCCAGTACCATTTACACATTTATTAATTGCATATGGGAACATTGATTTAGACTGAATACAATCATAATAAAACTATACTGAGAGGTTGTGGGGTTAGGAGGTGTGTGTCACAGATGGAGGATGATCAGAGAAGGTATAGGGCCTCATCTTCCATAGAAGTCAATAGATAATGCCTAGAAATAAAAATATAAAAATATTAATGTAAATATTTCTTTAGCTATGTGGAGATAATTATCAAAAGAATGTATTGAAAGAGTTGAAACATGTTGCCTGTGGCAAGTGTGAATTAAAATGATGATTAGGGGATAGTTGAATTTTTTGTCATAAGTCTTACAGTACTATTAGATTCTTTAAATTTTGAGGAAATTTATTTACACAAGAATAAAAGTTAAATTAAAAATATCAGGTTCCCATAAACTGGACAATATACTTTCAAATAGTGCTTGTATTATGGATAACCTTTGTTGTTTTCAATTGTAGACTTATTCTATTACCTTAATAATAAAAGGAACTGAAGTTACAATTTTTTCCCTGTTTGCATCTCCTTGGTTTCATAACATATAAAATAAATGCAGAGGAGCTCACTTTTCTTTGCATAAATGTTTTTAGGAGACTTATCGTGTCATGGGATAACAACATATAGATCAATAATAAGTGATTTAAATTTTATATATAATTTACTCAATGTTGAAAGGAGAAATAAATAAGACCCTTTGAGACTAAAGATTTGTTTAAGAATTTCTATTGACAAATAATCATAATGATGGGAGAATACTTGGGTATTATTAATGTTTCACAGAGGCATCCAGTTATATTATTTTAATTCTTTTATTCATATCTAATCAAAATAGAACCTACATATAAATTTAATCCAGCTTTCTGTCACAGAAGTTTGAAGCAATGTCTTTATAGAAATATCCTGGAATATTCCATAAACATATCATACTGCATGATAGTTATATGAACTTAATTT
>VMDO01008959.1:0-80287 GCA_007922755.1 Pedetes capensis
GTTGGTTCTTTTGGCAGTCCATGGTATATTCAATAGACGTCTCCAGCACCACAATTCAAAAGCATCAATTCTTTTTCTGTCTCTCTTGTTCAATGTCCAGCTTTCACAACCATATGATGCGACTGAAAATACCATGGCATGAGTCAGATGCACCTTCGTCTTCAGTGTGACATCTTTGCTTTTCAATACTCTAAAGAGACAGGATTTAGGGATTTCAAAAGGCTTTTATGTCCATGTTCCTTGAAATGTTTTTAAACACAATCCCATGCTGTCTCTACAGAAAAAAGCCCCTGGTAAGTGATGACTTTGAAAAGTTGTCAAAATTCAAGTTACTAAAGCAATCAACTTTGTGTACATGACATTGGTTTGACTAATTTTCATGTGTCTATACAGTGGGGTAAAGTCAGATGTAGTATAATATACTGTGCAAACTCAACATATTTTGCCCACTTGTCTCAGAGTTTATTACTGAATTTTATATGATGGGAAGGGGTTTATTCTATTTGCCTGGATGCTGCCTTTATCATCAGGACTCCCATAAATATGTCTGGATTTATGTCTTTACTGTATTTCCCAAGTGTCATACCTACTCTGTTAATGAAGAGAAAGGAGCCTAGTGATCCTTTCCTTGCCAAATTCTTCCTTACTAGTGATGGGCTCCTAGTCCATCTAGGACTAAGTCCTAGGACTAGTCCATCTGGACTAGATGAATCTAGTCCAGGATGTGGCTTCTCTCGGGAGGACCCTTTCACCTTCTCTTCCAGGTAAGGCAGATTATGGGTCCAGACCTTTCTTAGGCTATACAGAGATTGTTTTCTTCTTTCCTGAGATTGTTCCCCAGGCTAACATCACACAATAACTTGGATAGCCTTTCCTTTTCTAACTGTGTCTTATGCAACTCCAGGAATTTTGAGATCTGGCTTTTCTTAATCATATGAGGCCTGCAGTGGTAGCCCTGTGGCATCTGATCCCGTCAGGTCTCGGAAGCTAAGCAGGGTCGGGCCTGGTTAGTACCTGGATGGGAGACCGCCTGGGAACACCAGAAGCTGTAGGCTTGGGAGAAGGACCTGGCAACCCCCTCCCAAAAATCAATCTGCCATTGAAAACCCTATAAACAGCAGAGAAGCACTGACAGAAGTGTTTCCCCTGTTGAACAGAGGGTCGCTATGAGTCGGATACCGACCTAACAACAACAACAATCATATGAGAGTAGAGGCTCTTGTCCTCCTGTTCACATTTTCCATAGAAAAAGAGACTTCTTTATTCACAAGAAGAGGAAAATATGGGAGTGAACACTTTGGAATCCATCCAATCCTTTCTAAGAATTAAGGAAGTTAACTGGGTTGTTGGGAGGCTGACATCCATAGGGCCGTATTTAAGGACACTGCTCAGTGTGGCATGGCACCTCTGCCTGTTTCCTGGAGCACTTCCCACTCCAAGCAGTCATCAGACTAAACACATTCTTCATTCTCTACCTTGACCTTCTAAGAGAATTTGGGATGGATTTTCTGCTGTTGTATTGAATAGGTAAGAGATCAAAATCTTATTAAAAGCTACGTATAGTGGTACATACCTGTAATCCCAGCTATTCAGGAGGCTGAGGGAGGAGGGTCACTTCAGCTTGGGAGTTTGAGGCCAGTCTGAGTAACTGTGAGATTTCATCTCAATAAACAACCCCCTGAAAATCTTATTAAATTTATGCATCCAGGAAGTACTATTGCCTTATGTTAGGATGAGTTGTGTAGACAAGACCCTCCTTACAGATAGGTCCTAAGGACTAGATGGCAGATGGAGAAGGAACTGCTACTTTCCTCAGGTCTAAACTGTGCCCTCTCATGCAGCTTTATTAAAGAGGCTGAGTTCTTGGGGTCATTGAGCATTTATATACATTAATAAAACTATGCCTTGTCACTCTTCGCACTCATGATCTTAGGGGAGGTTGGGTCATTTGGTCAGAACCAGGATGAGGGGAAGAACTTGAGCCAACACCCCAGCTCCTCCAGCAAAACCTGAGCCTGAGGATATGACATTGCTGTCTCTCCAACTGCACCAGCCTCTAACCAGGTGTGGACCTTGCCCTCCTTCTTTTGGCCCAAGCAGGCTTTGTATAAAGGAGGCTTTGTTGTTGTCCCATGAGAATGGATGACCTTAGCAGTTCATATCCCACCTTCCCAGGCATAAATTGAATATATGTCTCAGATTCTGAGAAATATGTTGATTGGAAATAGAAGAATAAAACTAATTTCTGGGTAAATGAATTCTCCAGAGGCCAGTTTGGAAAAGGGAAAGATATTTGTACTCACTCTAGGAGGCTAGATATTTCATTAGAAAATCCTGAAACTACCATGAGTAGCATAGAGCTGGCCCTAAAGTTGCCCAGCAATGTAAATTCCAGGTAAAAAAAAAAGGCGGCCCCCTTGACACTGTACAAGGAGGGGAATATATTGTCCCAAATGGATTTCTGTTTTTCTTTTTATTTGTTGTTTTAATTTATCTTTTATTTTATTTATTTATCCATTCATTTGTTTATTCATCTCCAATGGATTTTTCTTAGGGCTCCAACTTGAGATACTATAGATACTGAGATGAAATAGTAAAGTGGATTCCCAATAGGAACAGAGGCATGTTGGTGACAGGGGATCATTGGGAACATTTGGGGACCACCTTATTGGCTTGGATATAGAAGAAAATGGTAGCTTGAGGAGACAACCTGATGAATCCAGCCTTTCCCAACTGGGCACACAGACCCATAAGAGCAAGGAGCAGCTGGTGGAGCAGAGCCCTGGAATATGGAGCTCATTGAACTCTCACTTGCTGTCTCTCCACTGAGATTCACATGGTCTGTGGTCAATCTGTAACAGTTGCTGTTGCTGAGCAGAAACTGGTGGGAAACATGGTATGACTGAAAGGCATGTGGTCTACTAAGAGTAAAAGCAAAGTTTCCTCTGAGTGCTGAAGAGTGTGGCTCTGGGGAGAGACATATGTATTTAAATTTTGTAAGGTTATAAGATCTGAAGTGAATGTCCTGGGAGAACAGTGCGAAATGGCTGTTGAGTCCAAAGCAGATCTATTTTTAAATTAAATATTAATGTCACACATTTTTGCCAGGTTCATAGAACAGATGTTAGGCCTAACATTGACGCTATTTAATTGACTAAGAATATTTCCTGTCATTTTTATCAATGTCTGGATTTCTAATGTCTGGTAAGTCTGAAAATATAAAACACAGGAAGGGATAATTAATACTCTGTTTCCATCCATGGATACCTACTGATATTGGCCCCTAGAGAAGCTATAGCTTTCTCCGGAGTATTTCTTTTAAAGGCAGAAATAGGCTGAGTTGACCTAGTCTCCCTGAAAATTGTTCCATTGGGTCTCAGGCTAGAAAACAGCCTGCTCTGTAAGCACAATTCTTTTTTTTTTCCTGTTGGTTTTAAGAAAATAAGTAAATTCTAAATAAGTTTTGTTTTAGTGGTGAAAACTCCTAGGGATTCCAATTTCTCTCTTTCTTCCTAAATCCTATCCTACCTTCCTAAGTCATTTTTCCCAACATCCTCCTAGATAAAAAGAAAAAAAATCAAAAACCCGAAAGAGCAAAAGAACACAGCTTTTCAATAGTCAAATCTTGGCTGAGGGACCTTTATAAATAGAATACAAGGAAGTGGATAGAACTTACTTTGAGCAAATTCACAGTGACATAAAATTTGGCTTATGATGATTTAGTATCAGGAAATATTTGCTAAGCAGAAATCTCAGGAAAGAACAATTCTAAAATGATTCTTGGTCAGGTGCAGCTTATAATGAGCCTATTCATAGGGAAAAAAATGTCCAAGGTCCCTTCTCACAAAAATTACATTATTTATGTGGAAAAAAATGTAGTCACACATTTGCCCTGTAAGACCCTGTTACTTTACATTTATTAAATGGTTTTGGCCGCCATACTAAGGTCTCAGTTACATCCTCGAGGGAGAGTAGCTCGAGGAAAGAGAGAGAAAGGAGAAGATGGGTTATTCCCAGCCCTGAGCATTAAATCATTGCAGTAATGACTTTAGAGGAAATGAGGCAAAATTGGGCCAAATGCAAACCTGCTGGTGTGGCCTGGAAATTGCTCCTGCCCATGTGGGAAAGGACAGAACACTCCACCATCAGTGCCCAGGGGGCTGAGTTTGTGCCTGTGGCCCAGGGGATTTGCTCTCTGCCTCAAAGGGCCAACCAGGGCCCACAAGTCTGCTTTCCAAACTCCCCTGTGCATGTCATAGGCTGAACTCCCACGCTGTAGAAATCAGAGGCACTTTCTGAAGGCAATTTCTAGGAAGAAGAGAGAAGTAACATCAGTGTGGCAGAAAGTGGAGACTACCCTGTCGGCCATTGGGAGGTAAGAGGATGGGAATGGGTATCTACAATTGAGACTCAGGGCAACATATTATAGCATATGCTTCTTAGAAGCAGAGCCAAGCCTCTTGCCATGTATTATTTAAGAGGTGTAAAAGCCCTGACATGTGCCTGAAAGTCATACTCTGCAAGCCAGTCTTTGAAGGTTGGCATATTAAAATCACATGCACTTCACTGGGTGTCACACTGATGAGCTTGAGGAACACACAGAGTGGGGTTGTGGGTACCTGTCCACTTAACAAGGTAAGAGTGGGTTCCTATAGTGACAGTATATACAATTGGTAGGTTTTGACGGGCAAAGGAAGGATGGGAAAGGCCTATTCATAAATCTTTCTGTGGGGGTCACAGAGTCAAGTCCAGGTTGAAACTGCAGTTGGAGGACAGTGGCCACCTAGAATCCTGATGAAGAAAGCTGCCAAAAGGAGAATTGTTGGAGACACATTTTGCTCCCCTTCCAGGGCCTGGGGAGGTGGGGTTTGCTATTTCCCACTTAGACTAGTACCACCACATAAGGTCCTTTTTAAAGGGACCCCAAGCATCCAGCTTTCTTACACCTGCTCTGCAGTTAACAGAAATGGGGGCCCAACCCCAGGTTCCAAACTGTCCTCAAGAGCCACCATGACACAGGAAGATGTAGCTCCTCCCTCTCTGCCCAGCACACTGAGCTCCAGGCCCTGCCTTTGCTTTGCTGCTGAGCATCCAGCAACAGACTGAGGAGGCATAAACACAGGCCTGGGTGGAAAGTTAGGGGATGTTTATAGCCATGGAACCAAAATACAGAAGGAGGCAGGTGGGTGAAATTTGCCTAGGTTGCCTCCACGCAAATAAATCACAAGCTTTAGTTCATTTAGGAGGAAAATTGAGCCGTCCTGAAACAGACCCATTCCCCCCAGCTTTTTTAATGTGCTTTTTCATGGATTTTGCTTTCAAATCTGCATGAATTATTTTTCTTCTATTAAATATTAATGTGCCTTTCTAAGTAGAAAAAGGGGGCAAATTAGGTCTGGTACACATCTTTCCTGCTACTATTTACTGCTGCTGTGGGATTGCAGCAAATGCCAGCTCCCAACACATTATTAAATCAGGCCTGCACAGAGCCCAGATGTTACCCTGGAGCTGAGTGCAGGGAATACAGGCTAAAAGAAAAACAGGAATGAGCCTGAGGTTTGCTCTGGCTGGGGTGTCTTCTCCCATAGCCCTTGTCCCTCCTTTTCCATTCTGTATGTCCACCTTGACCTTTGACAAATTTGCCATCAGCTGGGCACAGCTTGCTCTTCCTGAAACAGTAGTCGTGAGGGGGATTTATTTTTTTTAAGCACGTTATTTTTTTCCCCAATGACTCTTTCTACTTGATTAGTTCAGGATCAATATGTCTGGTGGGCAGAATGTGATGGGGAGAGTGATTTATCAGTGTCAGGGGTAGCTCTGGGCTTTGTTCATGTGGTTCTCCTCTCCCTAGTGACCTCCCCCCTTTGCCTCAACACACACACACACACACATACACACACACACACACACACACACACACACACACACACACACACATTCTCTCAGCACTGCGGCTCTTTCTCTGTTCTTTTCCTCATTTAAATTCTACCCACTTTTGCAACCGAGATGAATTTGGTCTCATCTCTAAAGCCTATTTTATGATTCCTCTAATGAAACTATGATATTTCAAAAGATAATTGTTCCATGGAGTGGGGTCTGCTTCTCCAATAGACCCTCTGAGGAATTTTCAGATGGGATCAAAAAATATGGTAAATGTTTTTAAAAAAACTTACAATAAAAGACACATTGCCATTAACCCCCCTCAAAATACTGCCCCTGGCTTTGAACACACTTACCTTATTGTTCTTGCCACTTTCTGAAGCAGCTATAGAATTCTTTCCCAAGTGTCACTCATTACTTCAGGTATGGCAATTTTGGTCAAATAAAAACATTATGATATGTCCTTATCAACCTTCTTTATCAGGTCTGGCACTGTGCAACTTTTGGCTCTTCCCTAAAGTCAAAATGACCATGGAGGGTAAATGTTTTGAATCAGTTTAGGACACTGAAGCAGCCACAGCCTAACTTGAGGCACTCATGAATGAGGACTTCTAGAACTGCTTCAGAAAATGACAAGAATGATGGGATAAGTACATTTGAAGCATGAGGGTGGGGAGTATTTTGAGGTTTAATAGCAATATGTCTTTTACTGTAATAGAATTTTTAAAAATTTAAACATTCACCATATCTTTTGATCACACTTTGTATATTTCAAAAGCATGGAGAGGTGAAAAGAGCTTTGGATATGTGGTTCCTGAATGTTGATCCTTTGGAGATGGTTTTATCATCATCATCATCATCACCATGTCTTCTGTCTTCTTCATCTTTGACACTGTCATCATTATCACTCAGGTCACTCAGACTAGTGTTTCTCACATTGACAAGGATATGGGTGTGGAGTGGGTCTGAGATTCTCTATTTTGAACAGACTCCAAGGTAATGTTGATGATGCTTGTCTGCCTGTCATACTTTGAGAAGCAAGGTCCTTTTGAATCTTAAATGAGGTAATTCATGTTAAAGTGTCTTATAAGCTCCAAGATCTTATATCATTGTTAAACTTTGGATCATCCTTACTTCTCTGATATTTGTCTCTATTTTAATTCCAGCAGATATTATTGGTGATACCATGATGTGTTAGTCAATTCATTGTTGTTGTGGCAGAGAAACTCAACCTATGAGAGGAAAGGTTTATCGGGGATTTACAGTTAGAGGATCACAGTTCATAATGGCAACAGGGAAGGCATGGCAGAGACAGGCATCAGGGCAAGCATGGCAGGGCCTGTGGGACAGAACCTCACATCTCGATGATCAGGAAGTAGAGAGCAGACAGATTGGCCACAACCTGGACTCTAGTCAAAACCTCCAAACATCCACCCCCAGCGACCTACTTCTGCAAAGTTAGATAATGCTTACCAAGATCCATAACCTCCACAAATGGCACCACCGTTTGGGGACTGAACATCAAAGCACATGACCTTTGGGGGACATTTTAGATTCAAACCATGGCACCCTGCTTCTAGCCCCCAAAGGTTGTGGCCATCTCATAATGCATGATGCATTCCGTCCAACTTAAAAAGTCCCCCAAATCTTAGCAGTCTCAATTGTGTTCCACTGAATCTTAAGGCAAATTTAGGTGTGATTCCCTGCAAAACAAAAAGCAGGTTACATACTTCCAAGATACAATGGCACAGAGTAATCATTCCCAATCCAAAATAGAGGAATGGGGGCACAGAAAGGAAAGATTGGTCTGAAGCAATACCTACAACCTGCTGGACAAACAAATTTGTGGCTCCAACTCTGGCATCTGGCACACGACATCATCTGGCATCTGGGATCATTTGCCATCATCTGGGCTCAGACAGCTTGGTTAGCTCTACCTCTCTGGCCTTGACATTTGCAGCACACATGGCCTTAATGGGTTGGCTCCATTTGTTACCAGCAGCTTCCCTTGGCAGACATTTCATGGTGCTGGACTAGGGGTGTCCATTGCTGCTTAGTCTTCACCTGTGCAGGGTATCTGACTCTGTTACACAATACCTGGCCTTGAAGGCTGTTTTCTGAAATTTTGGTGACAGCCTCCATAACACCTCAACTCTTGCGCAGGGAAAAGAATAGTTAATCCAGCCATTTAGATCTCTTCTTTCCCTTCTTACCTAACCACTGTTCTAGTCTCTTCAGGCTACTATAAAAAATACCATAGATTGGATGGCCTATAAACAACAGGAACTTATTTTTCATGTTTCTGGAGGCTGTGAAGTCTGAGATCAAGGTACTGGCAGATTCAGTGTCTAGTGAGGATGGCTGACTTTTTGCTATAACCACATATAGTAGAAGAGAAAACCTAGCTTCTTAGGGTCTCTTTATTTATAAAGACATTAATCCAATTCATGATAGATCTAATTTCATTACCTAGTCCCCTCTCAAAGGCCCCACCTCCTAATGCCATCACCTTGGGGTTAGGATTTCAGCACATGAACTTTGTAGGGGTACAAACCTTCAGACCACAGCACCTACCATCATGTCTCTCACCCAGAGATCATTGCAATAGCTTCCTGGTTTGTCTTTCTGCTTCTATTCTTGTCTTTACCGATATCTTTCACCTCACTCCTTTGATTCTTATACCTTTTCCCTCCGCTCAAACTTAGTTTATTCTATAATTTTATCCAGCTTATTTCCCAATTTCTCTCTGAAGTAGCAGCCCCATCACTCTCCAACTTCTTCCATGGATTTATTATTATTTATTATTTTGGTGATATCTATTGCTACCTAACATTCTGCTAAGTATTTATGTGTTTGTTTATGGTTTGTCTCATTGACTTGAAATAAGCTCCATGGAGCAGAGGATTGTATGTCTTGTTCTGCTCCTTAATTACAGCATCTAGAGCATGGTTTCAAACCTGCAAAAAACTGGGTTCAGGTATGGGTGTGGAAAAAATATGTTACAATTTAGAGGGTTTAGGTTTGGTTCAGGTTCAGGATCAAGTTTAAATCCTATATATAGGTAGCAGGGCTTCACACCAAACATGAACTGAAACCCTGAACCCATTTCGATTCAAGCATTTTAAAATATTTTTCTGAACCTGAACCCAGTGAAAAATTGGGTGTGGGTTCAGCTTTTAATGCTTTTTAATTTTTTTATATCATTAGCTATTAAAAATTGAAAAAAAATTGAAAAAAATTTTAATTGTCTGTCTACACATAAGATTAAAATTCTAAACCTGAACTCGATCCAAACTTGAGCCCTCTAAAGTTTGACATATTGACCCTGCACATGAACCTGAGCCTAATTTTTTGTGGGTTTGAATCCCTAAGTAGAGCATTATCTATTTGCTGGATTAAAGAATGAATGGATTATTGTCAATTAAATTGCTTTGTACTCTGTACCTAAAAATGTAAGTACCTTATAAGCATCTGCTCAGGCTGCTTTGGATGTCTGTGAGTGAGGCAGTAATTCATTTTTGATGTGAATTAAGTAAACAAATACATGTTTGATAAGTGGAGATCACTGGGCCAGAAGTAGGGGCAAATGTCTGAGCTCTACAAGGCAATGATGGGAAATTCAGATGTGATGGAGCTATCTTGCTCCTCCCACAATCACTTATGTTTGTTTAATTGTTTCTTTGCCAAAATGTTGCCCTTACACACACACACACACACACACACACACACACACACCCCAAACCAATCAACCAAACCAAACAAAAATCAAACAATAACAACAACAAAACTAAGTCCTAAAAGCACAGGACAAATTGAGAATGTGGGTTTCTAGTCAAACAAAAATATTATGTAAATGGGTGCAGGCAGCAAAGGGTTTCTCAAGCTGGGTAATGGAATCTCTTTTTACTTCAGCTCATCTAAAATAGATCATCAATAAACTGAACCAAATGTGGTACTGCAGCTGGTTTTATTGGTCATTAACATTTACAGATCCTGGGAAGTTATGTTTTCTAATTTTGAGATTAAAAGGTTTAGTTGGCCTAATTATCAGCCTCTGAATGGGGACTGCAGCGGAGCTCAGTCAGCAGAACAGACACCTTTGTCTTCCATGATGCCTGTACCTTTGTGGAACAGGTGAATTGAAGACATATGCATTGATCTTTGGCTAGATTTGGCCCTAAGGTAGGATAGGTACTGGCAGCTACCCTAGATTTTGCTTTCGGCCTGCCCTATGGTGCACTGTCTACCCCTATCGCTACAGGTTCAGAGACTTCCTGGTACATAAAAGCAAACGGCAGCCAGCCTCAGAACTTGGCTTTCTTCTCAGATTCTGATTGCTTTTCTGTCCTCTGTTCCAGGAGGTCAAGCCATTAATTGTGTTATTAAGAGGGACTAACATCTCTGCCTGAGTGAGCATTTTGGTGGGAACAAATTAACTGAGCAGAAACAGTGCTTGCCCAATTACTGTATACATCCTGATTTTTGGTTAGAGAAAAATTGCAGGCCTGAGGCAAAAGCAGAGGGAGAAAGAGTGAATGAGGAGTGAGGTGTGTACATAGAGAAAGCAAAGCAAACCAGAAATGTTATCAAGACCTGCCCTGCCTTGGGTGGATGACACTGAAATAAGGTTGTACAGAAGGACCCTAGGCTTGATTCTTGATGCAGATTGTGTGCCATTTGGCCCCATCACAAGGGCAGTGATTCTCTTGGTGAAGATTTGTACCGAGCGTCCAATGTGTATGTGCTATGGGTATGGTACATGGATTGCAATGGGATGACTGAACCATTAGCATCATCCATTCTCCCTTCCCACCTGCCTACCCTTGCACCATGCACACACACCTAGCATGGTCCAGAGGAAAATGTAACCACTATGGCATGGCTCTTACCGAGGCCAGGAAGAGAGTATCTGGCTGGTGCACCTGTATTTGCTCCATACCACCTAAGCCCCTTGTAGAGAATACTGTTGGACTAAAGGGTCAGTCTCAGTGAGCCCTGTGATTACTTAATTTTGCTGAATGTTTCTGATCAGTCTGGGTTAGAGTCTTCTTTATGTCAGTACTCAAGGTGCAGGGCAGACTTAAGGGAAGAGGCTGAGACGTGTGTGAGGCAAGCTTGGCAATTAGAGGTTGGTCAAATCTTTTGTTCTCACTGGGCTTAAGCTTTCCAGTGTGCAAAATGTGGACAGCTGGCTCATCCAATAGGCATACAGGCTGTACTTCCACAGTGATAGCCGGCAACCCTGAGTGGTTCTGAGTGTAGGGGTGGCCATGACTAATTCTTTGTGCAACAAGAAACCTGGAAGCATCTTAAAGATGGGTTGAGAGGGAGGAAAGGGAAGAGAAGAAGAGCAGTTAAAGACCCTTCAGACCATGGTTTCACTCTTTTTTAGTGGTAGTGATCAAACCCAGGGCCTTTGACTGATGGGCAAGTACTCAATCACTGCCCTACATCCCCATTCCTGTTTTTTTTTTAAGGGTCTTACTGTGTAGCCCAGCCTGCCCTGGAACTCACTATGTAGCCCAGACTGGCCCTGAACTCAAGATCCTGCTGCTTCTGCCTCTCAAGTGCTAGGTTTATGGGCAAGGGCCACCACACCCAGCCCAAACTGTGGTTTCTGACTATTGCTCCTATTTTTTTCTACCAGATTTCCTGGGTTCTGAAGTTATGTCTTCCTGATCACTGACCCTTGCTTTTTAGTTCTTGTCTTTTATGGGTTGAATTGTACTTTTATTGGAGTCTTAACGCACAGTACCTAAGGATGTGACATTATTATTATTATTATTATTTTGAGATAGGGTCTAAAAGAGAAAATCAAGTTAAGACAAAAGTTCTTAGGATGGGCCTTAATCCAATGTGACTAGCATCTTTCTCATAGGGGTAATCTGGACACAGAAACAGACACACACATAGGAGAATGCTATGTGAAGATGAAGGCAAAGGCAAGGATTGCCAGCAAAGCTCTAGAATCTAGGAGGGAGGCATGGAACAGCTTTTCCCTCAGTTCCCAAGAGGAACTGACTTCTGTCACATTGATCTTAGACTTCCAGGCTCCAGAACTGTGAAATAATAAATTTCTGTAGTTTAAGCCACCCAGGTTGTGGTGTTGTGTTACAATATGCCTAGTAAACTGATACACTGTCTTTTTGCTATTCTGATTTTAGAGCTTTGGCTTACTCTGACCTCTAGCCATCATTTATTTTTCGGTCCCAACCTGGTTTCTTTTCAGTATTGCCCAAGGAAATCAATCCTTACATTGTGAATCCTAGATGGCTTCCCATCTGACTCTTTCTTGGATCCATCCCTACATTTTGCACACAGCTCTCTACTTCACCTCATCCTGTGTGATGTCAGTAGGGAGAGGTAGCACTCCTTGACCCATCTTGATGGTTTTGTGCCCACTCTGTGCTTCTACTTGTGATTTTTTGGAATGTAAATCCTCAAGCATGTTTTCAGTTTCTCATGAACATCTGAAGCTGAACTAGCAGCAAAACCTAGTGACTCACAATTCTTTAGGTTATTTTTCAGGTTTGCTGGCATATAATCTTAGCATTCTTGGGCCTGTTCCCAAGCCATTCCAAATGCATTTAATCAAACATATAATTCTAAAGTTGGGGAGTGAAATTATAATCAGAGGAAACATAATTGAAATAATGTGACAACTTTGAACAATATTAAATTCTCAAGAGCTTAAAGTACATACAAAGATATAAGAACCCAATGGGACTATATGAATGGTAGTTTCTCATGGTCAAATCCCCTTATGATATCCCAATATGTGCTTTCTCATTAAACTTCTTTTTTAACATGGCACTGGAATTTTATCATGACTATAACATAGATTGCTTTAATCATTTTTGGCCAATCTTACTTTACTAAATAAAACCAAAAGAGACACACTTTGTCACCAATCGATAGATAACCTTGACTTTGTGCTAGAAATACAAACATGGTCTCTGTCCTGAGTAAACCATCCAAAGTAGTTAAGGAGATAAGGTACCCAGATGCCAAGCGCTTAGAGAACCATTAAATGCTAAATGGTGTTGAACTTGCTTTGATGCAGTTGGAGTCTGATTTAATGGAGTTGTTAGGAAAGGTTTCCTCAATAACATGGAACTTTAGTTTGTTGCTGAAAAGGTCAAGATATCCTGCCAACTCCCAGTCATCTCTTGTATTTATCTGTGTGATGGGTTGCTTGACTATAAATTAGACTCTAAAGAGGACACACAAAATGGCCCAAGGCAGGAGCTGGTGGAAGAGGCTGTCCTTTCTGATGCTGGAGTGAAAAACTTATTAATGCAAAATTTAGATGATACCATTTGGACATCATGACAATAAGAGTTTTCTACTAGTCCAGGCTGTCTAATTCTTCAGATTTTATTTTCTATACTGATCTAAAGCTTTTCTTTTCTTTTCTTTTCACAGTACTTAGGGGTTGAACCCAGGGCCTCACACATACTTTGCAAGTATTCTACCACTGGGCTTCACCCACAGCCCATTTTATATTTTTTATCTGGAGACAGGGTCTTGCTAAATTATGCAGGCTGCCTCTGTCCTTGAACCTGTGATCCTCCTCCTTCTGAGTCACTGGAATTACCACACCCTGCCTGATCTACAACTTTCTAAGGTATACATGAAATTTAAGTGAAGCAACTGGGGTTTCTTTTCTATTTTTGCAGCAGAGGAGATGGGAGGTATGTTCCCAGCTTGGAATTTGCACAGATGTGTTTCCAATAAAGTACAGTTAAACACTATGTCTCCATTATTCCCTTTCTGTTAGCTACGAGGTGGTGCAGATGAAGTGTGAGCTCATACACAGGGTAATAACACCATCATTTGCTTCTTTTTTCCTCACATGGAAAGAGCCTTCACTTTGTTTTCTTCACAAAAGTGCAGATTTAATTTGAAGTTGGGGAAAAGAGGAAGGAAAAAACTTTTCAAAACATGAGACAGCAGTTCTTAATAGAAACCACATTTTCCTTCTAAATTATAGTACCTGAGGGTCACTGTGCACAGGTTGGAGGTGATGAAGGTAGGCTTTGGGAGCATTTCAGGAACTGCAGCTGACATTTTGGCCCATCTAGGCTCATATCTCTTGGGTTCCTTGAGATTCATGGAACATATTTGGCCCACAGTGAAATGTGAGAAACCCTTCAGAAAAGTTAACTGTGGAAATAAATAGCAATGAATATTTATGTGTTTAGACCAGAGGTCAGAATGCTTTTTAGTTCAGAGAGCCATTAGTGAGTTAGATAAGGCTATAGGGACTGGAGGCTCTGATGGTGGAAGTAACATGTAGGTCATGGGGGAAGGAATGAAGTAGGTGGGTTGAAGAGAAGGGCAAAGGGGAAAAAATGTCTATGAGGGATTAAACTAGTGGTTGTAACCAGCCACAATTCTGGCTCTACTTTTGGTTAAATTGCTAGCCTTGGTTTAAAGCAGGATTCCCATAATTCTCCATATGACAACTACATGAGACTTTAAAATGTGCCTGGATTTTCCTGCAGTTTTATGCTCATGGGATAAAGGATGATTAATATAAGTTACTGGGTCATCAGAGTGGACAGAGAGTGGGGAACTCTCCTTCCAGGTGGGAACTCCCTTGCATCAGGGTCCAGGGGTGGTGCAATAGTAACTGCCATGAGACTAACCAACTCAATGTCCAGGATTGTCCCTCCTCTGTCCTAGGTCCTTTGCTCTCTCCCCAGCACCTGTTGTGGGACCACATTTGCTGGGAATTATTGACTATCCTAACCCTGGGGGATAAATACAGCTTCTGACGTTTTAGCAATAACCGCTCACCCAAAATCTTTGGGAACATTTGGAACTTATTGGGCAATTAGTCAAGGTAAATTTCCTCCGAAGGGAAGGCAGAAAGATTTAGAGTGAGGTTATTTAAATACTACTGCTAAACAAAACAAAACAAAACAAAATAACAAACAAGCAAAACAAAAAATCCAAAATATCCAAGAAAACAACTTTCAACACAGATTTTAGTCTTTATATAGTGCAAGGATTTTAACCTACTAGCCAAGATTTGTACATAGGTTTTATTTTTTTAAAGTTTTTTCTATTAATGTACATTTGTTTTTCTTAGTTTTAGTTTTTGTAACTCGAGGACCACATCCTTCAACCATCTGTCCTTGTTTCCATCCATCCTTCCATCCATTAGCCAGGGAATATTTGTAGAGTCTTCTTTGTACCAGGAACAGATATAGGCACTATGGATGGAGAAATGAATGAGAAATGATTCCTGCCCTTGGGGAGCTAACAGTCCAGTGGGAGAGAAAAACACATAAACATTAATTACACTAGTATGATGAATGCTCTAATAAAGTTCAAAGCAGGGTGCTCAGCTGCCCCACAGAGCTGCAGGGAAGTGATCATCTATTTTACTTCACTCTTCAAAAGGTCTTTGATTTCTCTTAAGGGTGAACTATGATTCCCAAATCTCAGGGGTGCAGAATTAGGTATAGCCTTAAAATAACTCATGCAGATTATGGCTACTACTAATTTGAACAGTGAAGGAGAGGATGACTGTGAGATCTATTCTCAGGGTTTGTGGACTTCTGAATTTATGTTCTCTCAACATTTTTTCTTCTCTGGGGCATAAATATGCTCTGTATCACAGCAATACTCTATTCCTGCTCTCGACTCTCTCCAACCTGCCGTTTAATTTGATTCTTTGGGAAGCCTGTTCTTACCCAGAATTTCACTAAACACTGAAATGCGATAGGGATTGACTGAGTATATAACCCTTGCTTCATATAAGACCAATCAGATAACAGCTGCTGAGGGCCTAGACTAGGTTGAGCAGATACTTTGCAATTTCCCCATCTCTCTCTTTGTCATCATTAATCCAGAAACTATGGGTTCTCTAAAGCCAAGCTACACCTAGCAGAAAGGACAATGATAATGGGTACACACCAGTCCCTGAGGGTTGGAGTATACTTTCAGGAAGAAAAAAACATAGCTGCACACTCTGTGGTTTTTATTAGTAACAGGAACAAGAATAGGAAAAGAAAAAAGGGAAGTTATAAAAACTTTTCTTATTGCCAAGGCCTCAATATTTTCAATATCAGTGCCTGAGACTGTGTGTCATAGTGGAAAAGATGCTTTTATTGATCTAATTTGAGAAGTATTTAGTGCTGTTTGCTACTTGGAAGGAGATCTCCAACCAAACGAGGTTCTAGAGTAATATATCACCTCGAATGCATGGCCTTAGATAACACCTCAAAACCTCTGTGTACACACAGTGTTTTCTGTAGTAGTTTATGCTCTCCTGAAATGTAAATTTGGGTTTGTTTGGGTTGTTGAAAAGTTAAGATTCTTGGCAGATATTTCTGCTAATTATGTGATTGAAGCATATTACTGGGCCTTTTAGTGACCCTGAAAATGTGATTTTTAATAGTGAAGGCAAGAAAAATATTATCAAGACTAACTAAAAGACAGGAAGATGAAACATATTTTGAAATCACAGGACCTAAATCTGAAGGAAAGCAACTAGAATTAAAAAATAAATAAATGAAAAAAATGGTGATTGCCTTATAAACTGTCCTACTTAGGGCAATAAGTTATGACTTTTAGGAAAACAGGGCTGGAATTTTCCAAGCTTGAGTATTTGAGGGAACACATATGTTTAGACATGTAGATCAAGTCCAACCACCCAGATGGGGTGGATAGAACCCTGTGACACCAATCTGTCCCTCACTGCATCACCTAAGTTCTGGACAAGAGCCCAGAGGTTGGACCAGTTCTGGGAGAACCTGACTCAGGATGAATGCACAGGAATTGGCAAGTCATCTGTCAGCAGTGCCTGTGTAAATCTTTGATATCTTCTGTAGGAAGTCACCGTGTCAGTGTAAATACTCTTACCCCATACTTGAAGGGTCCTTTTCCTATCCATTTAGAGAAATGGTCACTGCTGACTCTCCCAGCCTTCCTCACCTATGCTTCCTACCCTTAGGCCTAATACTACTTTGTCGACCCCTACACCTTGCGTGAATATATCCTGAGATTGTTTTTCAGTTAATCAAATCTTGTTGCTATTGTTGTTGTTAGATGCCATTGAATTGGGTCCGACTCATAGTAACCCTATGTACAACATAACAAACACTCCCTGACACTGTGGCATGCTCAGCACTATGTCAGTACTTCTCTGCTATTCAAAGAATTTTTGATGGTTGATTATTTCAGGTGTAGGCTGCTGGGTCCTTCTCCCAAGCCCACAGCACCAGTACTCCTAGGCAGTCTTCCATCCAAGGACTAACCAGGCCCAATCCAGCCTAGCTTCCAAGACCAAATGCGATCAGATACCAGAGTGGCATGGCTCTAGACAATAAATCTTAGAGCCATACTAATTATTAAAGGAAATTTATGAGTATACTGCTCAACTGAAATCAGAGAAAGATAGCTCAGAGAGAAAACTTTGAGAGTCTAATCATGGGAGTTCACATTCTAATAGAGCATATTTCCCTTTAATGACATATACCAACATGCAGTTAGACCAACTTGAAGAACACATGTGGACGCCCTGTGAAAATGTTCATTCTCCTTTTGATCCACTTCGTCCTGAATCTACATCAGACATTATTTCCTGCAGAAGCCATGTACATGGCTCATGCCCATGCTCAGCTTATTCTTCTGCTTGGAGTGTTTTTCTTGTACAACTCCACCTGGCATATGTTGAATCATGTCAATCTCTTCATCACAAGCATCCATCAGAATGTTGGTGAGAGAACAACTTGGTGACTGTTTGTTTAAATGGAAGGGTTTGCATTAACTGCTGTGGAAAAATCATAGAGCAGAAGAATATTAAAAAGTACTCCATATAAATGAAATAACTTATTTTTAGACTTTGGAAGAGCTATAACCTTGGGAAAGGTAGGAAGCAAGGGATTATAGGTGGGGAAAACTATGGAAACAATGGCACAGAGGTTGGAATGATCATGGGTTTTGAGTAAAGGGGAGATTATTGTTGTTGTTGTTGTTAGGTGCTGTCAAGTTGGGTCTGACTTATAGTGACCATATGTACAACAGAATGAAACACTACTCAACACTATACCATGCCTGGCACTATGTCAGTGCTTCTCTGCTATGCATAGGGTGTTTGATGGCTGATTGTTTTGGCAACAGGCTGCCAGGTCCTTTTCCCTAGCCTGCAGAACCTGGTATTCCCAGGGGGTCTGTCATCCAAGGACTAGCCAGGCCAGTCCTGTTTAGCTTCTGAGATCAGGCAGGATTGGATGCCAGGGTGCTATGACTGCAGACCAAAGGGGAGATGTGACCAATCAAATTGGAAGGGTTATTGAAATAAGTGATTGAAAATAATGTTTGCAGGGCCCATGTTACTGTGAGGGAGAAGGGGCTGGCAATCCACTTTTGAAACTATCTGCCACTGAAAACCCCATGAATAGCAAAGAAACACTGACAATAGTGCCAGGTATGGCACAGTGATGGAGAGTGTTTTGTTCTGTTGTACATAGAGTCGCTATGAGTTAGACTGGATTTGATGGCAACTAACAGCAACAACAACATATAACTGAGAAGTTTGAAAGAGATGAAATAGGTAATGGGTAGCCACTCATGATCTTAAGCAAGAAATAACTTGATGCAAATGGTGGATTAAGGAGATATAACCTAAGGTAGAAAAAAGAGTGAGCTGCAAGTACACCAACAGAGGCTATCACATGGTGTGAAATGATCGCACTGGAGCCATAGTGGGTCTGTGGAGATGGAGCCATAGGTATGGGGCTCATCCTTGAGGAATCTGAAAGGAAGAAATGCCCTATTTGGTTATATATAACTACAGGAGAGCAAAAGTACTTTTTATGGACTGACTTGGTATTAAAGTCACCTAAAAGTTTGGAGAAGGTATGTTATAATATGTTCCAACATCAAAGATTATCTTGAATTGTTACCTCTCAAATCCTAATTTGTGAGAAGAGAGGAGTTTTTGAATGATAGATGATTCTGAGGCCCTAGCCAGGGTTATCTGAGCAGTTTGGGTGCAAACCTTCTCATTAGTAAAGAAAATGTTAGAAGAGTCTTTGCTGACTGTAGCTTATAAATGCTATAAAATTTCCCCACTGAATTATGTATCTCTCAATAATGTGTGTGTTTTCTCATACCTTCTCTAAACTGCATATTATTAGATATTTTTATTTTTTGTTTTTGATGGTAGAAAGTGGTATCTTATTTTTCTCATTTATATTTCTTTACTAATTGATATTAACACTCATTTGTGCAGATTACACATTCATCTACCTATCCATCTACCTATTGTATTGCTTGCTGCCTATTTTAATAGGATCCTTTATTCTTTTTGGTCACTTATATAAACTCTTTGTTTATTAAAGATAGTTTATTCCTCAATTCTGACTTTAGAAGCCTAAATTTTCATAGATCTTAAATTCTATGTGTATTATCAAGTTATCCAATCTGCTAGCATTCTCAGAAACCTTAAAAATCCACCCCTGTAGTACTTAAAAAAGTATCAAGCATAGAGTACTAAATCAGGAAAAGTAAAAGCACCAAAGCTTTATCCTGATATTTTCAAATGTATCTGCCGTCCTGCTGATGTCACATCCCTAATTTATATAGAAATATGAAATGAGGAGGCGTTTTAACACATTTTCTACCCTTTCCCTTGAAGTCTCTAAGATCACCTCCACAGAAGGAGAGAGGAGTGTGGACAGATGAAATCACCCCAGGTGCTGCCATCTTGTCTCCAGTATTTCATCCCCTTAAAGGAACTTTGGCAAACCCAACTGACCATTCTGGTTTTTGTGGGCCAAATTATTTCTCTCCCAAATTTGTAAGATCAGGTCCTAACCTCCGATAATTCAGAATGCCACTGTGTTTGGAGATAGAACTTTTAAAAAGGTAATAATGTTAAGTGAGGTCATTATGATGGGCTCTTGTGCTAGTCATATTTCTGAGATAATCATCTTATAAAGACAAAAGGTTTATTTTGCTCACAGTTTCAGAGGTTCTAGTATACGATCAATTGATCCCATTACTTTGGGCCTGTGGTGAGGCAGCACATCATTGCAGGAGCACATGATAGAACAAAACCCTCACTTTGTGACCAGAAAGTGAAAAAGAGAGAGTGTAGGGGGTATGGAGTCTCACACAGTCCCCTTCAAAGGTATGTTCCCAATGACTTAAAGAGTTCTTATTGGACCCCACCTCTTAAAGTTTCCATTATCTTCCAGTATCAGCACCTTGGGGAATAGCCTTTAATGCATTGACCTTGGAGGACATTCAAATTCTAAATCATAGCATCTCTAATCCCTAGTATCTGTATACAAAAATGAAATCATGACACAGACACACAAAGAAGAACCCTGATATGAAGACATAGGAAGAAGATGGCCTTCTACAGGCCAGAGAGAGGGGCCTCAGAATGAAAGCAACCTTGCCTATATACTTTGATCTTGGATTTCCAGTCTCTAGAATTGGAATAAAATGAATTGCTGTTATTAAGTCATCTAGTTTATGGTACTTTGTTTAGGCAGCCCAAGCAAACTAATGCCCTATGAAAAGTATCATAACCTACATCAGCTGGCTTGAAGATCAAGTTCTAACATAGGAAACCACAGATTAAGACAACACCTACCTTAAGATACAAGAAGCACATACTCTGCTTATCTCCAGGAATTAATAAATGAGGAGACTATAAATTAAAAGAGTACTTAGTTCCAATGCATAAATTGAGAGTTTATGATTTCCCTAATTTTAGCATTTATATTGTAGGCATTCCTGGGCACAGGTCTGTATAAATGGGTTCCCCTTTTTCAGACTCTAGGACTTAGGCCCCATATCTGGAACCTTTCCATGAATGAAACATGTGAGGAGCATGACTTTCAGTGACAAATGGGTTGGTCTTGTAGGAGAGAGTACTAGGATCGGAGTCAGAAGGCCCAGACCTTCATTTCAGATCTGTCACAAGCTTCCTGAATGGCCTCAAGGAACTAAATTCACCAGTTTGAATTTAAGATCCTTATGTGGGCCTCATGAGTGACTTTCAGACTCACTTTCATGGAACCCTAAGGAGCTCCATGGAAGGATTTCAGTTCTGCAAACTTTTCATTTGAATTTCTCTTGGAGAATACATTTTAAAAACTATTTTAAAACATAGCAATAAAAATAACATACATTCAGATGTGTTTTATTTCACATCTTAATGTATCTGTGTACATCAACATGTTAAAATGTGCTGCTAGGTTCATTTGGCATGAACATCAGAATAAAATCTTGCCATCTGGGTGTACATATTTGATGAGGAATTTTGATATTCTGCACTGGTCTGTCTGTCTCTTAAATTCTGACATGCCTTCTGCATGTATCCACAGACATAAAATTGCACAAGTGAGTTTGTGACCATGGCACATTTGTAGCTACTCAAGTGCCGGATCAAGCTAATTTGTGTTTGCTCCCCTCATTTCAGGAAACTTATTTTTGCATCCACAACTGACTCTCACATCTTGAAAACATCACATTACAGCTATAATGGATGCTTTCATTCTGACTTTATGATGAGAAATACAAGAATTTGTTAGGTGTTGGTGACAATTTGGCTTTGAAACAGATATTTCCTACTACTTTCTGCAAGCTTCTGGATGAATTTAGTTGGGCCAAACTCCAGGGTTTAGCTCACTTTGTAGAGTGCTCCTCTGCACCCTCTGAGGCCCTCAATTTGATCCCAAACACTGCAAAAACCAGAGAAGGAAATGGCAATCCACTCCCAAAGCAATCCCAAAACAATCAGCCATTGAAAACCCTATGAGGGTCACTATGAGTTGGATCCAACCTAACAGCAAACAAACCAAGTTATAAGGCAAATTGTTTTGAAGCAAAACAGAAATGATAACTATGTGCAACTACTTAGCCAGATGAATAAATATTTTCTAAATATTGCACAACCAAACCAAACTAAAATAATAAATCATTTGCTGAGGACAATATGACTGGGATTATTCAAAATGTTTACATTCATCAAGTTGGTCTTCAAATGTCAGTAATATTCTTTATATTATATGTGCCATATATGAACTCATGAAGTAGATACCAGTGAAGTTCTGTTTTCATTTGTTTAAACATTAGGACTGCACATAAGGCCTCACTTTCATTAAAGATAACTTTGCTTAAAATGTGAGAAGAAACATCTGGCCAGTTGACCTCCAATATTTCTTACAGATTAAACACCCTCAAATGTTCCAAGGTGGGTATGAACGATGTGCAGGAAGGAGTGAGTTAGAAAGTGAAGGAAATCACATGTCAGTCTTTAACCAGTGCATGATCTTCTCTGTCTTTTTAACAGAGAAGACTGAGTGTATAGACACATACTCCCCTCTCTGGGATATTACATTGGTCAAGATTTCAACTATATGAAATAATGATCCCAGGAAAACATCATGATTATCAAAAATGCTGCAAATATTTTTTAAAAGTATTTTTATATGATCTAGTATAATTATCTTGAAACTTGCTAAAATTCTGTTAAAATGTATTGCATTTCCCTGGGCACCTCCTCCCTGAAATGAGTCTCTTTTGGAGGCAGTACCTGATAGGATTTATGGAATGATGGGGACTGGGGGTAGGGAGGGTGGGTACACTAAGCATGGGGAGCTACAGCTTTCTTGTAGTTGGTATAGGGGCTGTGCAAAGTTGGAAGCAGAGGCCTTGATTTGTTTCAGCTACCACCACCAGAAGTCACCCTCATCAGAGCTTACTCCATTCCCAAGGCTTTCCCTGGGTTTGGGGCACTGAGGTCTGGCTGTGACAACTGGCTCTGCAGGTGAACAGCACTAGAGGGCTTTTAGATAATGCAGAGATAGAACAGAAAGGAGCTGGACTGTACAATTGTCTGCACTGGGTTTATTCTAATGGCTCCTTCATTCAAGATGAGAAGCAAGGGTTGGATCTAGAAGGCTGGAAAGTGTTAGCTCCCAGGGTTTTCCCTGAAACTAGTTTGATCCCCTGGGATGACTGACTGCAGGACTGATTTTTATGGGTAGAGGACATTCTCTTACTTAGAACACTGAATACAAGTTAGGTTAAAGGTTCACCTACATCCAATAGAAACCCCAAACAAAAATGGAGTAAGAAAGACAGACCGTATTTTTCTTTTCTGTAATAAGTAGGAGGCAGGAGGTCCAAGATTGGCATGGAGATCTGTTCTACAAAATTGCCTTAAAGACCTAGTTCTTTTTTATTTTGTTTTCCTTTGTCCTTAGGGTGTTGCCCCCTCATATCAATGACTCAAAATGTCCCATGTGCATGATCCAGAGAAGAACATGGAGGAAGGAGGAAAGGGGCCCCTCACCATTTAAGAAGACAATGTAGAAGTTGAATGTATGCTGACATTCTCTTATCTAGGACATGGCTATATAGACATGCAGAGCTAGAGGGTCTGGGAATTCATTTCTTATTCTGTGCCATGTATTTAGATTTAAAAAATTAGTCCTATTACTTTGAAAAATAATGGGGAATGGATATGGGGATACAACTAACTGATCCTGTGAGAATGTCCTTATCAGTATTTATTTTTCTCATTCTGATTTCTGTTGACCACTGGACTCACTGAGGACATCAACTTGAGAATTGTGGTTCTAGATGCTCAAAGCATCCCAAAAGAAGTCATGTGATGACCAGAGGATTCTAAACCATATCCTAAATGCCCCATCATTCTCTAGAGTTCTGGGGACAGGAGGAAGAAATGGAAAGCTAGGGTTTTTAAACCTAAATTGTATTCCCCACTTGACAGTCCAATTAGGACACCTCATTCATAAAAATATTTTTAGTTCTTTAAGTAGAATTTTAGGTTTTAAACTTTTGATCAGCCATCAGAATTGAAATGCTTATAATTTAGAGAAGGGATTAAATGACATATTAAATATTAATGTCATAATGAGTTATTTTTCCATGTTGTAGGAATTTCTTGACCATGTTTTTGCCAGGAAACAATTTAAATTGAAAATAAGAAGAAAATGCCAGAGTTGAAAAAATAAAAAGCATCGATGGGATTCAAATGTTCTGAAGAAGCAATTATATAATTTTTTGAAATGCACAAAACATGTTTGCATCTATTCCTTCTTTTGATCCTTCTTCATTTATAAAGAAATAGAAACACTCCGAAGTAAGGTGATCTGCCTAAAGGGGCACAGTTTAGAAGTGCTAGGAATCAGAATTAATGTCCAGACTTTGGAATCTTCACTACATACATCTATTTCCCTCTCTCTCTCTCTCTCTCTCTCTCTCTCTCTCTCTCTCTCTCTCTCTCTCTCTCTCTCCCTCCCTCCCACCTTACCCCTTCCTCCCTCCTGTTTGTCTTTCTCTTTTCAGTAGTGAGGGGTTAAGTCTAAGACCTCATAAATGCTAGGTGAGTGTTCTACCACTGAGCTTCACCCCTAGCCCCTTTTTTATTTTGAGACAGGATCTTGCTAATTTGCACAGGCTGCTTCTGGCCTCAAACCTGCACTCCTCCTGCCTCAGCCTCCTGGATTGCTGGAATTATAGGCATGTGCCACAAAGTGTGCTTATGTCCTCTATATTTGCTTATCCTCTAAGCTGGTGAATAAAGATCTATTCCTAGGGAACTGAGACTTGAGCCATTTCATTTAGTGAAACTGATTTTGCCTGTGGTGTAAGTAAATAGTCATATTAACTAGACATCTGTGCTTGAGCCTTCTTTTCCTTCCTGTCTCCCCACTCCCTCCCATTTCCTATTGAATTTCTATTGTAAATTGGACACTATCCTAAGTATTAGAAATATTTTAGTAAACAAAGACTACAGAATCTTCATGGAACTTATTAATAGATTCTAGTTGAAGTTACAAGAAAAGAAATCATAATTAAATACATACAGTATCTTCCCAGAGTGATAATTGCTATGTCAAAACTTAATCAGGGTAACAGGATGGAGAATGAGAAGGTAGGAGATGAGTTTATTTTAGTTGGATGGTCAGTGGGTGATAGGTTACATGTGCACAGAGATCTGAATGAGGAGAAGGGGTGAGCCATGCAGATTTCTTGAGGAAAAGCACCCAAAGATGATGGAAGAGCAAATAAATAATATGTTCAGCCCATGTTGCACAACTGTAAGATCAGTGGGGCTGGGAGTATAAGCAAAGCTTTTAAAATTCATTTTGTTTGATGATGAGAGAGAAGGTAGCTAATTTCACATGCAAATTTTTGAGTAGTTGACAGGGATGGAATTTTCTGTACATAGGTGGGGAGATTGGCCTTGGATAGGTGGAGGCACAAGTCATCTCTGGGGCAGGAGTGAGAATAAAGAAGATGGGAATGAATATGGGAAGTTTGGTAGATTTCGTGGGAAAATGAGTTCTTTGCTGGTTAGTTCTATCTTATTAGTAAAATATCAAGTGAAATCAGTGAAGTGGGATGAGGTCAGGGAGAAACTAATGGTCTTCCAAGGTTGTGAAAAAGTGAATTTGCCAGCAAACATAGAAAGGATGCTGGGTAGTGGTGTGGGCACCCTTGAAGTCTGCAGTATTAGGTTTAGGCAAGATCATTTAGCATGGCTGTGGAATTTTCCCAGCTATGCTTGGATGTCAGGGAGGTGTAAGAAGAAAGGTGAATTTAATCGTGTGAAACGTATTCTCCAGCCCATTGTGACCCATTCTGACTCATTCTCCAATCTTCTTCACCCAGCTTGATGCCCTGGGAGGCTGACATATATGGAATGACTCAATGGATTCCTTAGCCCTTGGACTGAGTTTGGTCAATGACAGGCATAGGGAAGAGTTTAGAGGGGAGGAGACAGTGAGGTACTTGCATTTAATTTATTTTCCTGCCCTCTGCTCAATAGCCCCTGATTGGCCATGATTCCATCTCTCTATGGAGCCCAAGTTCCTATTGGGCAACTCCTTCCAATAGCTGGGGATCTTTTTAGTTCCCAGTAACCACCCCCTCTTCTTATTCCTTCAGATTTAGAGGGAGTACCTACTTCCTTCTGCTGTCAGCTTTGAAGTGTTTCTGATAATTTATTGTTTTCTCTTTATCTCTCTGCAGTTCTATGCACAGTTCCTTTATTAACACTTTCTCATTTTCTCTCTCTTTGTTACATTAATTTTTTGGTAAGACCTTGATGGATGCAAACCTGCTGGGGGAAGGGAAGCCAGCAGAGGGGGAAAGGAATATGGCATTTGTCAGTATGTAAGGAGAGGTGATGATAGAAAACGACTCTAAGCTAAGCAAAGAGGGAAATGAGGGCAGAAGGTGGTTAGACAGACTGAAAAACTGACAGAGTAGGTTGGTGAGAAGTCTCAGTGAGGTCAAGGGATTTGGGTGGATTGGGGTACTAGAGTGAGTAAGCTGAAAACTGGGAGATCATCCTCAGAGATTGGAATGCATGAAATAGGAAATGTATGATCAATGCCATTATTGATAATGGCAAGATATACTTCAGTGGTTCTTAGCCCTGGCCCATACAGTAAAATGGCCAGAGGAGATGGTAAAAAATACTGATGCCTGGCTTTGCCTCTGGAGATTCTGACTACAATTGATCTGGTATGGGCCCTGAACATTTAACTTTCAAAAAACCATCTCAAGTAATTAAAATGTGTGGCCAAAGTTGAGGATCACTAGTTTGGGGTCTGGGCATGGGAGTGGTTGACTAAGGTTGGTAGAAGAACGTGATTCTTAGCAACCAGAGGTCAAGGAGCTGAGAGGCCAGGGGCTTGGAAGGATCACCTATGTCAAGGTCACTAGGAAAGATGGCAGGGTTTGTGTGGAGAGAAATCATTGAGTCAGAAGCTAAAACTGGCCAAGTGTGGTTGGGACACACCTGTAATCCTAGCATTCCAAAGTTTGAGGCAGGAGGATTGCCAGTTTGAGGCCAGCCTGGACTACATAATGAGACTGTGTTTCAAAACAACAAAACAAAGCAAAACAAAACAGCTAAAGCTAGCATGTTGATGGAGCTTGGAAAAGCTTGAGTATTTTAATTTCTCTGGGCCAAAGATCTCTTCAGTAAGCATAGGGTCAATGACCAGGAATACCTCTTGGTAAACTTTATCTTTGGTCTCTCCTCTCCATAAACCCATGTACATGTTTGGTTTTCATTATTTGCTCTTGAGATCGCCTTTTCTCACCTCTGATATTTGGGGAACCAAATTTGACTCAGGGTCTCTGCAGTGCCTTTCCCAGTTCTGATTCTTTTGATCTCTCAACCTTTTCCAACCTTTAACTGTCTTCCTTTACTTACAAAATAAGTAAATAAGTAAATAAATAAATAAGATAAATAAATAAAATAAATAAATAAAAAAGAAAGAAAGAAAGAAAGAAAGAAAGAAACAATACCTTTCCTCTGCTCCACCCTGTTCCCTCAGGGTTCCATTAGAGACTGATAAATTCCAAAGCCTCATTCATAGATCACATCAGCTCCTATTAGTAAAGGGCTTCCCATGTTTCAATGCATAAAGCAGGACAGGTGGACACACAGAATCATTCAACTCCTCTCTCTATCCAGGATGGCTTATGTAACACTGCCCAGATTATAGAGAGAACAGGCAATTTTAGTTCAAAGTTTTATCTTTTATTTTCTACATGCGTTCCATTGTAGGGCTATTTAAATCAAATTCTTCTCTGTAGCTGAGCACAAAACCTGCACATTTCTGGTTTTGCTCTTTCCAAAGATAATTTCTGCTGTTTAATGAGATCTGAGAATGAAGTCAGGCATGAGCTGGAGAAAGGTCACTGTGTGTGCTCAAGGTATATTAACTACTGTTGGAGCTGACATCGGTCTCCTTCCAAGAGGACAAAATTAAGCAGCAAATAGTAAATACGTTCAATGGCACTTTATTGCAAGTAGGGCCATTTACAATGAAATAAGAATATGAGAATGGTTTCAAAGAGAAAATGGGAGTGCTTACAAATAGAACGCATCTTCCCCGTTAGAGTGGGAAGGTGATTCCAGTCAAGGTTAATGGGGAAACGGTTAATGAAGGGTACAGATTCCAAAGCTGCATGATGCCATATTGTATCTCACAACGGTAATTAATACTAGAGACTCTGGCTAAATGGACACATTATACAGAGCAGACAACTTCAAATTCTGCACACCATATAGAGAAGCTTCTGTGGATGCTTTATGACTCACCCTAATACTGCCAGGATGACATTAGAGGCCATGTGTTCCCTCCTTCTTCTTCACGGTGTGGCATGGTGAGAATACCGGGCAGGGAGCAAGGAGAGGGGGCTGCACCCCAGGCTTAGAGGTGGCATTTGACTTTGGGCAAGCTACTTCCTTTTCCTCTTAGGCTCAATTTCCTTGTCCATAAAATGGGGGAGGGGTGAATAATCTACAAAGTCTTTTTCTAGTTTGAATTCTGAGATACTCTGTACTTCATTGTCATAACATCATGATTACTTACCAACTGCATAATTGTATAGACATGAGTATATATGGGTAAAAGATTGCATCTATAAATATAAACGTGGATGGACATTTACCTGTTTGTGGCACTTTGGTGTCCTTAGGAGTCAATCCACACTGTGTTTGAAATGACCCAACCATAGAAATTTATGTTAAAAAGATTTCTCTCTCTCTCGTCTCTCATCAATGTTCATGTTTTCCAAACTTCTCCCACTTCTTTTCCCCTAATGGGTAAGTTAGCAAGAGTGTGGTTATCTATAGCATTAAAATACTTGGGATTGCCCTTTTACCTTGGGTGAAAGAGCTCCTTTAGTATGGTGGCTGCAGGATTATCTGTCTCTCAGAAGCACCTTCTTTTGTCTCATTCCATTTCTCTGAACACCCTAGGTGGGAGAATAAGGCTAAAGCTCAAAACTTCAGCAGCAGGTGTGGGAATGAATGAGGATCATGTTACATCTTTTACATTTAGCTGTCTCATTTGGCAGGCTGGAATCTCCCCTGATCACCTTCTTGAACAGAGGGGCTTAAAACTAGGGCATTTGAACACAGTTTTCATCTCCATGATCATCATATTGACAGGTATTGCTTCAGCTGGACAGTTTTCTCCCTGTGTTCAGGCCTGTTTGTAGGTGGCATCCTGAGGGCAGATTCCATTCTTATCCTGGCCTCAGAGCTCAGAGCTCACTCACTGCTGCTTTTAAAAATTCCCAGGTGTACCTTGTTTATTTCTCTCTTCTCTTCTCCCTTGAACCCTTGAACTCTGCTGACTTGTCTTTCTTTTTTTTGTCCCTCAAAAAAAAAAAAAATAAAGAAAAGAAAAAGAAAAGAAAAGAAAAGAAAAGAAAAAAAACCCAACCCCTTCTAAATATCTAGCTGTAGAAGTTATTCATGCTCCTTATAGAGAATTTGAGAAATACCTTTGATTGTTCTGAATGAAGAAGCTTTAAAAAGGCTTGCCTTGGAGTGCAGGGGGGCTAACAGTGACAGCCTTATAAGCTAAATGTCCTAGTCACATCTCCCTCCATGGAAAATAGGAAGAAAATCTCAGAGGGTCTGCAGTAGCCAGGGAGCCAAGTTACCACACCACATTGACAGCTGCAGAATTGCATGTATTGATTGCGGTGTACGAGTGAATGTTTCATCATCTTTTAATTGAGTTGATTTCTAAATAAAAGAGGGTCAGCTTTGGCTGTGCTACTGGGTCCAAAGCTATGCCTAAGCTCTAGCTGACATGTCTTTAATAGACCCTCAGTTGAAGCTCTTTCATGTGCTATGGATTCTAGAACATTGGTTCTCAGCTGAGAGTGTACATCAGCATTACCTGGGAGAGCAGTTAAAAATGGAAGCTTGTACCTTATCCTGGCCAACTCTGATTCAGTGTGTCAGGGCAGGAGCTAGGTAATATTTTTAAAAGTGATTCTAATGAGCTGAAGAAAGAATTCTAGAGGATTCCAACGGCAACTTAATAATTTACCACAGTCTGTGCATGAAAAAATTCTGGAATTATGAAATAATCATGCCACATCTTTTTCCATGGGAGAGGATAGAGTTGCATGGATGTGAAGGTGATACATTAGTACTCTCTTTGTGTAATTTTCAAGGGTAAGGCTATTGCTGTTTCTCTTTTATTGCTCTTTTTCTTCATTTCAAGGAACTATAAGAGTTCCTTGGTTGAGTCCATAATTTAGAAGCGGCTTCCCTTCAGATTCCATTAGAATGGACACTCCTCAGCCATCACAGAGGGTGTGTTGGTGAATCCAGGGTTCACTGAAAGAATAAGTTGGATTTCATTACATGATACTGTATGATGGGGGGGGCAACCTCCTCCTATTGTTGGGTGGATGCTCAGACATTTCTGATTTTTATTTCTTAGTAATTGCTTCCTCATGGATTCAGATTTTTTTTTTTTGGAGGGGACCTAGACAGATGCCTCAATTGCCATTCTTCAGTCTCCCTCAAAGTCTGACATGTTCCTTAATGACTCCACCACATACTGAGCTGTGGCCAAGGAAAATCAAGAGGCCATTCCATCAAAATTTCTGTGATAGAAAAGCCTGCTCTCATTTGAACTTGTATTTCACTTCCGTCTCACCTGACCTGGAGTGAGGGTGACAGGAAAGCATTTCAACTCTGGCTACTGTTAAAGCATACTAATTTCAGTAACTTTACTTTGTTTACATTCCTGCTCTACCTTGCCTTTGAAGCTGCTCCTTATTGGTGGATCAGGGCCCTATGGCTCCTCTACATTTTAAAGCTGCATTCCCCGGAGTTGGTCCTGGCTATGGGGACCTGCACTTTGTCTTTTAAGCAGATAAAAAGAGAGGTCAGTCAGAAGTAATTCCCCTACTCCTCATATAAACAATTTAACTGCTGCAGCAACATACTTGCTTGGAATTACTCCCTCAGATTCAATTCCCTTTTCCTGTTCCACTTGTAAAAATGGTTAGTGTCCTCTATAAACTGCAGCTCACCAAGGTGCAGGGCTTGCTGTGCAGTTGTAGAATAAATGTTAATCTAATACAGGTTACTAGGTCAAATGCAATCACAGGCTTGTGGGAAAAGCTTAATACTGTTCGTCTTCTAACACAGTAAACCTGGATATTATATGATAGGTTAAACACCAGTGAACCATAGCAAGAATTTTCTTGAGAGTAGGATTTAGTATAAGGGAAACTACATTGAAATAGTGACCTAGGATTGACTTTGCTCTCCAAGAGAGCATTCTGAGATGCCAAAGTGCACTGTGGAAATGGACTTCTTTGAAATGTGTCATCCCAGAATTCCTTGGTCAGGGGATGAATGCCAGTTGCAGCAGCTGTGACACATCTAAAGGCTCCATAGATTGTCAACTCTGACTTCAATTCCTCCTCATTCCCTAAAATCCATGAGTGCAGACACACATGCCTGCACATGAGCCTTCCTTATGAAAAGTTAATGTGGCATCGGATGGCCTGTTAGAATTTGGATCCCAACTTGAACATCAAGTAAACACAGCTTTGAGTGTGCTGAGCAGCTGTGGGCCAACTGCGTTGAGAAGACTCTAAATCTTTGTGGTGGAATCCTCACTATTTCACATAGATGTTAGTACAGCTAAGTGTTCCCAGCATGTATTCATGATCAAATGCCAAGGCCAAGACGTACATGTGCTAGCAGATGTATAATAAATGCTTAAGTAAATGAGCATCAGATTTCAGGGGAGCTGTAAAGTCTGGTTTTCAGGACCACTTAGGTTCTGTCCCGTATGGAGACAGTGAACCTGGCCTGTGCTGATTTTTCAGTCTTGTAAGGGCTTCATGTAGGTACTCTCTGACTTTCACAATAAGCATTGCAACAGCAGGACACTGTTATTCTTCTTTTTGACTGAGATCTGTATTCAACAAGCAGCCATGACAAGGAAAGGAGCCCAAAGACATAAGCTAGTGCTCACCCCTCCTCCTGGAAACAGTTGAGAATGTGGCTATAGGTCTCCTTTCACCTCTTAACAAAGTTCTTACCAGGCTCCAGGGACTTGTTTGACTTGTGAAGAATATATTTGTGTGTTTACAGATGTGATGTAGCTCTCCAGTGATTAAGCCAGATCACTTAGCAGGTTAACCAAGTTGTAATGTGTAGACCTTTGATAAGAGGCCTCTCTCTACTTGGGTTTGTAATTAAATGACAGAATCAATCAGGCAGTACCTTTGCTGATAGTTATGAAATGATAATGAAAGTTGCCCTAGGTACATGAGTGACCCTTGAGGAAGTACTATGTAAGAGAAAAAGTACAGGCTGGATGTAATTTTTGGTGAAATGCATTTTTCTAAACTCTACAAAAGAAATTCAGATTTTAGGAAACAAACCTGGAAAATTGGATTTCTTTTCTAAAATCAGTTATCAGCAAGAATCAAAGAGACCTTACATGGTTAATTTTTGTGCTATGTCTCCGCGTGGCCATCATCTCATACCAGCCCATCTTAAACACCACTCCACAGTACTCTGCCTTTGGTGCTTTGAGCAGGAGGCTGCCACTAAGGCTCTGAGGAACTGGTTGGAGGGTAGCAGCAGAAATGGATTCTCATTCATACTGCCAACCTCCAGCTAGAATTAGAGCCAGATCCTTCAATAGAAATGGAGATCCTAAGGGCTCCTATTGATTGGGAAATGTCAAACACATAATACATAAATGACTTAAAAGGCTCTAGGCTCTTCTTCTGTTGCAGACTGAATGCTTAGGTTTCTGTCTCTTTAGGACTCCATTTATCCCAAGTTTGTCTTTGAAAAGATGTAAAGAGAAAACATATCTTTCTCCATATTCTTATGTATGTTCACTCAACATGGAATGTTGGCAAGTGCTGTACTATTGTATGTTTTCTTTGAGTTTTATCTACAAGTATTATACTGGAGATATGAGCAATAGTTCATAGTGATGGAGACCAGTCTGGCAAGCTCCTAGGCAATGCCTTGCTCCTGATGATCATACCCAAGAATGGAATGAGTACCTTTTTAGGAGCCTCAGAGTGGAGACTTGGCTTCTACAGAGATGTCTGTTGTACAGGTGAACAGAGTGTTAGGAATCAAATGCAATTTTGCCACCTTCTAGCTGTGTAATGTGAGCACTTTGTGATTTAGTTTCTTTAGCTGCAACATGGGGATGACATTATCTAGCTATCCAGTCTGACTTTCCCTCCTATCACTCTATGATGTCAGGAAAGCAGGGCCTTCGGCATGCTGGCCTGTTTGTAGCAGCAGATCACCACCTTTTTCCTTTCCTCCAGCTTCCATTTCATTCTGTTTTCGATCTGACTTGAGGACCTGGACTTTGTCTCTTGTTTGGAGCCTTTTCCATCTTTTGGACTTCATGTTATCAGGTTTCCTAGCTTTTCGTATTATGCCTAGGCCCCATCTCTGGTCAGGCTCTCCACTGACTGGTGAGCTCAGATGGAGATTTAGACTTTATCCCACAGGGTTGTTGGGAATCAAATGGTGGATCGTGTGCAAAATGCCTAAAATAAGCAAATGTTGGTTCTCATTCCTATCCCTTTTCCAAGAAATACTCTTGGTTGACAAAGAAGACAGTTTAGAACAATCTCTGAACATTTCTAAGCCTGCAGAAAATAAGAAAATGATACCCCATTGGGTTAGGGGAAGGTCCAATGAAATAATGTAGACTGGGAAGTCTAAATCCTGTCTTATCACAATGAAATAAATGGAATCTGTGCTCAATGAATGCCAGGAGTGGGATTTGAGTATCAGAATTACCTGAATGGTGAAAAAATTTGCCTTTAGGGCTAACTTCTCCTGTAAAGATGCAGTAGGCATAATGCCTAAAGCTCATGATGCTTTTAAAGTTGCATGAAAATATCTCAATTTCTTTTAAAATCAGATGAAAAAAGTGAACTTTTAGGTTGAAGACAGTATTTTAATATGTAATATTAATATAGTCATGTCTATACCAATCTAGTGATAATATATTCTATTTATGTGTATATATATATTTATGTGTGTATATGTGTGTATGGATGTATACATATAAATATACCCACATATATATAGCCACAAAGTAGAGTGTACAAAGGCTCATGAAAGTCATACATACCTAGCCCATGACATCATGGTAGAGGGCTGCTCTGTGCTATCTGAGGCCCTGAGTTCAACCCCTAGTACCACAAAAATGGGAGAAGGACTTTGGATCTCACTCCCCAAACAATCAGCCATTGAAAACCCTATGAATAACAGAGAAGCACTGACATAGTGCTGGGCATAGCACAGTGTCCGGGAGTGTTTAGTTCCATTCTATATAGGGTCATTGGGAGTCAAACCCCACTCAATGGCATCCAACAACAACAACAACAACAACAACAACAACAACAACAACGAACATATTAGCATTCTAACAGAAGTTCCTCTCTTCTTTCATTCATTAGGAATGAAATTCCCCATAGGCAAAAAGAGTCAGTTAAGCTACTAACTTCTAAGTAAGAGAAAGTGGTTTGTAGGCACCAAAACTAAAATGTGTCTCTTCTCCATAGCAATAGTAGGTAGAAGACTCAGCCTCAGAACAGGGAAAAATCTCTTAGATACTTTCTTGTACACTTATTTCCTATGACTAGAGAACTGATGTGAGCTTTGTTTGTCACTAGGTGGAGAAAATTCTGAGATTCAGTTAAATACCAGGCAGGATTTTATTAGATGTAAAGTTACGTTGTATTCCAGGATTTATCTTGCATTGTCTCTTCAACCCTAAAACTTTTTGGATAGGATTTGTACAAATGTATTTTTAGCACCCATTAAATAAGAGAAAGACAGACCTTCCCTCAACAAAACTACTTCTCTAAGTGTTAAGATTAAGACAGGAGTGACTCACAATCAGGAAGTCAGAGTATTCTCTTCAAACCTATGGACCACTGCAAGGTTCAAATGCCTGTCCTTACTTGATGACCTCTCTGCCCCATTTTACATCCTCTGGAGAGATGCTTTCCACTCAGACAATTACAGCCAATCTATAAAAGAAGGAGAGCTACTGTGTGTAAAGTCATTCCGGCTAGGCAATATAGGCTCTAATTTCATCACAACATTATGAAACTGATCAGTTTCTTTGTATAAAATCTTAAAAGGACTCCATGGGCTCTTTAAGCCAAAAAAGGGCTTTTGAAAGCAGCTCAGGAAATTGCCATCATGAAAGCGATTTCCACATGTGTCTCTCAATATTACAATCTCCCCCTTTAGGTGCTGGTCTTTCCTAAACTGTAATAAGAAATGAAAGGACAGCTTATTTTCCTTTTAAAAGGAGTCACAATTAAAAAAAAAATCCCCCAAGAATCCTATGTGTGGGGATGATATGCAGACTATTAGCGTTCTTTCCTTGGCTTTGGTGTATTCTCAATTCACTCTAAGTATTGCATTCCATCTAGGTCAGGAAGAATTACGTGTGTGTAACTGAAGTAAAGTACGGATTTTAAGCAGAGTATGTGATCCCAAGAATGCAGAAAGATGGCATAAATTTGCATCTTCTTAAGAGGAACCCTTTCTAAAAACATTTAAACCATTTTCATCCAATAAAATAAAAAGGGATGGAGGTAGAAATGGCACCAAAAAAGACTTCATACAACCTTTTCTTTTCACCTGAGCAAAGAATTATAAAATCATCTGTCTAGCTGTCAAATGTCCTTGGGGCTGATTTTTAAATTTTAGTGCATATTAGAAGGGAAGTTTAATGTCATCCTCTGGAGACCAGGGTAGCAGTGTCCATTCCTATAGAACGAGTCATGGCCTTCTTCCTGGAGACTTTCTAGGAGTAGAATTTGAAGCCACCTGTGGGGAGAGGCCAATGTTTCCTTCTAGTGTCTATATCACTTGCAAGGGACACAGAGAACACATTCCTTGGGCAACCACACTTCTTTGATACTAGGCCATAGAGTAGAACCTTGGGCTCCTCCCAGAACAGTCACCACCTATTACTAGAAATCAACATGTGGCTCATTTGGTGGTATTTCTTAAGCTTCTGCTTCTAAATTTATAACAGCTTTCAACTTGATAATTTTTCCTGTCTCCCTTTGCCACTGGGCTGTGTAACTCACAGTAGAGTCAATTTTCTGGGAATGGTTTTCCTATTGACTCCTGTTCAAGTTTCTGTCCCTACCTCTGTATTCACATCCCGTAGGGGGACACATGGGAACAGGTAAACTATCCTTAGTTCTCCTCTGGCAAATTATCCCAGAAAACCAGAGGAATGGTTTAGAGAAAGTACTGACTACTGAAGTTAGTTCTAATGACTCAAAATAGTTCAATTTTGCAAATAATTTTTTGAGTGGCCACTGTGTGTCAGGCTCTATGATAAGAGGTTAGAGAAGGAAGATGCAGTTACGTCCCTCAAAGCCTTCCCAATCAGACAAGGAAGACAGAATGGTATGGAAGGTGGCTCAATATGAGATACTCACTGATCTGTCATAGGGACAATGGACCCCTGCAGGTTGGTGTTAGTGGGGCATCTCAGTTGCCTTTGAAGAGTATGATTTTACCAGATAGACAAGGTAAAAGGTCAGGGCATTTGGAGCAAAAAGAGCAGCAATAAAAAGCATGGAAGGGCAAACTCGTGCCACTTGTCTGTATGTGTGTGCAGTACGAGTGGGGGCTGGGAAGCACAGGGTGGCTGGGGGCTTATATGCTAGATGCTGCTGGGGATTTAAAGACAAATAGAGTTCCAAGGCCCTTTCCCAACCCAAAACATCTAGTATGGAAGATAGGCATGTGCATAAATAACTCTAATATGAAACAGACTGCAAAAGATGCTGTGAGAGAGTTATATGATGTATTGAGTGCATCTCGGAGAAATATTTAGGAAGGAAGAGTTAATAGGATTTGGCATGATTAGTGCTAGGGAATAAGATAGCTAGAAAAGTCAAAGATGACTTCTGCATTTCAAAGAGAGTAACTTTCAGTGATAGAATCATAGCCACAACATGTTTTACTCCTTGTTCATATAGAATTTTGTAATTTTTTACTCTAATTCAAACAACTATATGTTGTGATTTTATTCACATTTTGGTGTATTAGGGCTGGGGATGTAGTTCTGTGGTAGAGCACTAGCATATGTGAGGCTCGAGGATGGATCCCAAGAGCTGTGCAAAAAAGATAAAGCAACCCCGCTGAAAATATACCCTACAGCATACACTTTGGCATATTGACTTAGCTGATGTCTTCATAAATACATATAAAAACTGAATTCAGCCAAAATGAATACCAATCCACTTTTATACTGGCTCAAACCCTATCTGCAATAGTCACTTTCTACAGTAAGTACTGTATGACATATATGACTGATAAAAGGATTTATAAACAAATGATGGAGTTGAGTAGAAGCTATGAATTTAAAATCCAGAGCAGCTACTTGAAGCTCCATCCTCTGGGAAAATGTCATAATTTTTTTTCTTAAAATGACTATTGGAGTAGCAGAAGCAAGACAATTTTGTGGGCTTGAGACATGGTAAGAAATGTGTATTTTAGTTTTGGAGAAGCCAGCTATGCAGAATGGGTGATTGGAAAGTGTATACAGTAAGTATGTTGGCTTGGGAAAAATGGAGGTGGGGCAGGGGGAGTTTGAGTTAGAGACAGAAGGATAAGGGCTGCATTTATGAGCACTCATTAGGTAGTCCACATGGCTTTAAGCACTTTATAGCTACTAACTCATTTGAAGTTTATAACAATACTTCATAGGCAGACTCTAGATTTAAACATACATGTACATATCTATAGGTATCTATATGCAAGCAGAAGCGAGACTGTGGAGAGGAGGGGAATCAGCAGAAATGGGGAGAAGGGACATAAGAAGTGGATGAGGGGTGAACATGAGCAATGAGCAATGATGCATGCATGGAAATATAATGAAACACAATAATTTGTACACTAACTTAAAAAATTAATCATAAAAAATAAAGTTCATAGCAATCTTTTCTTTTTTTGTGGTACTGTGGGGCTGAACGAGGGCCTTACATATACTTTGCAAAGGCTCTAACACTGGGCTGTACCCTTAGCCCCTCTTTAAACTTTTCTTTTCTTTTTTTCTTTTTCTTTTTCTTTCTTTTTTTTTTTTTTTTTAAATCTAGAGACAGGATCTTGCCAAGTTACTCAGGCTGCTCTGGCCTCTAGTTCCCAAATTGCTGGGATTATGGGCAGGTATCACTCTGCCCAGTAAGTTTATAACAATTTTATCAAGTAGGTGGTATTACATTTATTTTACAGAAGACTACAATTAGGTCCTAAACTTAAGTAACTTTCCCAAGACACATGGTTCATAAGTAAGTACCCAGTACCTGTGTACTTAATAATTTTACCAAAATAAGAGCTGGGCTCAGTGGCACACGCCTGTAATCCCAGTGGCTTGGGGGGTGGAGGCAGGAGGATCATAAATTCAAGATCAGAGACAGTCTGTGTAATTTAGTGAAACCCTGTCTCAACAAGTAAAAAAATGGGCTGGAGGTGCAGCTCAGTGGTCCAGCACTTGCAAAGCATGCAAGTGTGAGGCTCTGGGTTCAACCCCCAGTCCTGCAAAAAAAAAAAAGAAAAAACAATAATAACAATAATTTTACCAAAATAAATGTTAGTAAGAAAAGATTAAAAAGCCTGGCATGTTGGCACACACTTGTAATCCCAGCCACTCAGGAGGCAGAGGCAGGAGGGTCATGAGTCCAAGGCCAGAGGCAGCCTGGGTAACTTAGTGAGACCTTGACTCAAAATAAAAAAATAAAAAATTGGTCTGGGGGTGCAACCCAGTAACAAGAGCACTTACAAAGTATGCGTGAGGCCCTGGGTTCAACCGGCAAGTACTGAGGTGAAAACAAAACAAAACAAAACAAGGAAAGATGAAAGAAGACAGTATCTGACTTTAGAGTTTCTTGTATTAAACAATATTTTCTTTAGATTTAAGATTTAAGGAGGTTTGTAAAACTTTATATTCTCTGCAGAAAAGAGACTAGCTCACAGAATCATGCAATTTTAGAATTTTGAAGCCCAATGATGTACCTCCAATTGACACTAATTTCTCATTTTATAGATGAGGAAATTGAGAGTGGGGATCAATTAAGATCATTAGATGTTTGTGGGAAGGTGATAATATACACAGCACCAGACACTGTGCCTAGACAGATAAATAGCTTGCTCACTAAGTTCTTGGCATAGCCACATTGTGAAAAGGATCATGAAGCAAAGATAAGACACACAGGTCTCCAAATCTATTGGGAATCTTGCAGCACAAGGGAGAAGGCCTACTTGACTTTCTGGAGAAGCAGAGTGGAGGATCAGTAGGCTGGCCAACTTTCTAATGAAGTTCACACTTCCCCTTGATGCCCTGGTTGGCTGTTCTGACTCATTCTCTAATAGATCAGGAACAGAATCCTTTTCTTTCTCCATTAAATTACTTCTAATAAATCCTCTTTGTACAATAAAGAATCTGTGTTGAGTGGGATCTTGCTTTTCTCATCAACTTCAGGATATTTGTGTGTCCATTAGATCGTTAGCTGAAGTCCTTGCACAGTCTGCCAGAAAGTGTACGGGACAGGTTTGCATAGAGGTGAGAGGTCAGACAGATCATCTTGAGCTGACTTCAAGTTCAAACTCCATAATGATTTGCAAATTGTGTAACCTTGGGCAAGACGCTTTACCTGCCTCTCAGTTTTCTCGGGTGAGATGAGTGAAATCATAATCCCTGTATGGTAGGATTTTGGGGAGGATTAAATTAGCCAATGCAAATAAAAGGCTTAGGAATTTTGTTAGCTCCTAATAAGAACTCAATATATCTTAACTCATTATAAAGAGCAAAAGAAATTCATCACAAATTTTGTATTGCGCAAGTTTATTGAAAATATAATCACAGTAAGATATAGAATGCTTCAAGAGGTACCAAAGATGTGATTGCAAATAACTAATCCCCTTTCCTAAACTAATTTTCCAAATTCTGAGACTCCTAGTGGGGTTAAACAGTGGGCAGCTAATTGATAACAAGTGGTCATGTTTAAAATTCTTTTTGTGGTGACTACTGTGTAATTCAAAATTAACTGTGTAGACTCCCATGGAAAAAAAATCCCAGAATTTAAAGTCAGAAAATAACTTTTCTTTCTCTTCTGAGGCTTTGATACGTTAGAAAAGGAAGGACACTCCACTTCAAATCCTCTCCTTTTGCTTTCAATCAATAATTTGATGCTCAGTTTTGTGTTTACACTGTAGAAACCTGCCTTAACATAGATTTGCTTTTAATTTTCTTTTGCTTTTTAAAATTCATTCTAATGATTTTTTGGTTTTATCATATCTATGCCTTATATTTTAAGATTTCTCAAAACCTTTCTGTAAGTCAGAGGTTTGATTTATATAAACACTCCTCTTATGTTTTGAAAGAGTGAAATATGAAAGTCTCATACTTGCAGGCCATTTAATTGCTATGAGAAAGGGATCCACAGGGACTATTGGACTAAGTTGTTATGTGTGCTGACCACATGGGAACTCACTTGTTAATTAGCCAATGCAGTTGATAACCATGAAACCAAAACAAACCACCACCACCACCACCACCACCACCAAAAGAAAAACAACACAGAAAAAGCAAACAACACCCCGAAGAAACTACCTCCCTCCAAAACAAAACAAAACAACCCAAGGGATAACATATACAAAATATTTTACCAGGCAAGCATCCTCATATTTATTTCTCACATCAGTCCTACAAAGAATAGGAAGCATTATTTTCAGATTCATTTTCTATGAGAAAACAGAGGCTCAGATATGGTAGGAGTTGTGCCCCAGGTGTCAGGAAATAACTTCCCTAGCCAGATTTAAAGTCAGATCTTAATTTAAAAGCCCAGGTCTCATTCACTCACTATTCCACATTGTTTCCCCAAAGCCTACCCTCAGGAGTCCAACAAGGAAGGATCTCCTTTGACTTTGGGCTTTGCATCCAAAGGTTTTCTGGATGGAAGAGGACAGACGATAGCAAAGGTCTTATAAGAGTAAGAAAAATTGTCCTGCAGGTCCATTCCACCTGGAAACTAAAATCAATCTCCTCATAGCTGGGGGAGGTGTCAGGCATAAGAAATTTTTGCAAAAGTAGGTAGGAGAGCTCTCCTAGGTCAGAAGAGAGAAACAGCTTCTGAAATTGCTGCAACTGCACAAACCTGTGTAATAAGGACATCAGCATCTAGAGACATAGAACCACAGTTTGTGAAATCAGTATAAAGAAGGTAGTAAATTTTGATAAATTTCAAATATTTGAACTGAGAATCTTTGCTGTTGGATAAAAATAAAAGTCACCAGCTAGAGCAGTATGGCATGGAGAATCACCCGCTAAAAGAAGATAGGGCTTATGAGGATGTAGGACAACCACCAGGCAAAGAGTTTCATCAAACATCTGACGAAGAGAGGTGGGTTAGTTAGATGACTTCTACCTTTATGTGAATTATGTTTTATGTGTAAACTGTTTATAGCTCAAACATAAAAAGATCATGTGTATGGCACAGTGTTGGGTAGTGTTTTGCTCTGTTTTACATAGAGTCCCTATGAGTTGGATCTGACTCTATGCCACCTAGCAACAAAACCACCTATATAGGAGTGGATGTGTGAGTTCTGTTCTTTGGTTCTTTGCACTTCTTCTGTTGTGATCATTATACACATTGAGTTATAAGGATCCCTCAGGTGTTGCTATGGAAAATTCATCGACTTGGGTGGACCTAACCACCATTTGTGTTCACCACCCTGGTTCTGGAGAGGGGAGACTTAGATCAATAGAACTCCTGCCAGATCTGCACTTGTTTCTACTTGACTGTGCCGCTCTTTACCAAGCAGTCAATGAGAAGGCAACATTTTCTTGGAGACTTGTTTGGAGATTGTTCAGCACATTTCCTCCTAGAGACTGTTGCCTTTCCATGGTCTTTCCTGACTACAAACTAGTATTCCAGGCTTTCTCATTTCACAACTCCTAAATTTCACTATTTGAATATCTAATTTCTCATGTGAAAATTACTCTCATTTTCCAAATAGGGAAGCAAGAGTTTCAGTGGGCAATGTGAGTTTGAATGCTGTTGCTTTTCTAGGAAACAAAGTTTTGTTTGTTTGCTCCTGGCACACCCCTTGGCAAAACTACATTCTGTCTTTTTAACTTCACCAGAGAACAAAAGTCCCGTCAGGAGTCACAAAAATACCTGAACCATTCTTTTTCTATTTCCAGAAATAGTTTATGGGGCCACTGAAAGATGTTGATGTTATCTTTTTAATATTCTGAGGAATAATCCTATTAAACAAAAAACAAGGGAAACTGTTATGCCCACAAGGCAGAATTACTCACAGCCGACTGGCATGGGTCAAGTTACTTTACAAAACCCTAGCTGTGTGCTCTTCCTATCGCTCCATCAAGGGCTTGGTGACTGAGTAATAATTTGTGGATTCTGCTCATCTCTCTTTGCGAACTTTGTTCTGTGGAATTAGATACAACTTTGACAAATTAGAAAAGGCTCCCCGGTGCCTGCTGTCCCCAGGGCAGCACAGTCCAGTGATTGTGCACTGGCTTTCTGAAGTCCGGCCGTGGCAGGCCATCAGCAACAGCCCATCCACCAAGTACGGTTTTTAATAAGCAAGTCTGTCAGCACCAGGTTCTTCGGATCTTCCAACCTTTCCTTAATCCTCAGGACACGCTGAATTTCTTCTCTGTTTGGTTTATTGGCAAAAGGCCCTGTGCTGGGGAAAAAAAAATATCTTCTTTGTTTATAAAGTATGAGCAACAAAATTAACCTTTGAGATTAATTGTAAAAGAGTGAAGATTGTGTTTTATCTTTCCCCAGGACAGGGGCTAGCGATTAACACTTGCATATGGGAGTGAGTGTGGGCACGCGTGGGCATGCATGTGCACACATACAACCCCGCCAGAGCTCAATATACCCTCTGTTCTGATATTTATTCATTCGTGGTTCTGTTCTGGCATCAATAGAGCTAATGAAAAATATTCCATTTCTTTTTCTATTTTTCAAATCCATTTCAAGTCTTAGAGGAAGATGAGGGATATAAAATATCAATGAGTTATAAGTGATTCCTGATAAGTCTAAAGATAAAAACTTATCTTTATCAAAAGTCATAAGATATTTTTTTCTGGTAGAATTCTTGGTCTCAGCAGAAGTAAATGTTATCTTGGTATAGAGCAGCAACCATGAGTGATACCATAAAGTAAGGGTCTCCAGTCCCCAGATGGTGGACTGGTACTGGTATGAGTGTGTGAGTGGTGGGTGAGCCAGCAAAGCTTCATTTGTATTTACACAATAAATGCAATGTATTTGAATCATCCCCAAACCACCCCCTGTGTACACAGTAGTCCAGGGAAATATTGTCTACCATGAAACCAGTTCCAAAAATTTTGGGAAAAGTGCTTTTTCTTTGGTTTGTGTAGCAACATACTCATACTTAACAGTGTCAGATGGGAGGATTGTGGTTCTGCAAGATACAAGGAATTCTATGCTGGTGTATAATATTCTCCTATGGTTTAAAATTTTTTTTCCCAAAGCACTGTTTAATAAGAGAAACAAGAAATTTTCTTCTTATTTCTAACTGATATGATCAAAAGGCGGTTTGACTCAGATATATGCTTAAATTGTTTTAAAAATAAAATGGATCCAAACAGCAACAGCAAAAAGAATTTGTACATAGATAAAATTTGTACAGAGAAGCAGATGGAAGCCAGTTATCTCAATAGAGATGTCATTTCCAGTCTCTTAGAAATTCCTGAAAGGTGAGGCAAGATGAAATCAAGACTAGATTATTTCTGACCCATGGAAAGCCCAGAAATGGACTTTATTCAGACATCCACTATTTGCTGTTGAGAACGTAGGAACCACCCATTCTTCAGTGTGTTCTTCATTTTGGGGGTTTTCATCTCCTAAATCCAGTTCAATAACGACACAGTACCACTATGGTGGCCAAATCCAGGCACCCAAGTTAATGATTCTATATCTATTTTTTAAAGTTACTGAAATGTGTCTGGGACTTGGGACAGTGACTCATCTGGCAATGGTCACTTCTTGAAGCCAATGGTTCTATTAGAAGCATATTTTGACCCTAGATTCCTCATATTTGGGTTGGCTCAGGGGAATTTGACCACTTTATAATTTTGTTGCCTTTCATCAAGCAGGGTCATTTTTTTGCTGGCTTCAGTTCTACTCTCTGTCTTCCCCCTGCCCACTTTTTTTTTTAAATAAGGCAGAACAAAATAAAGCAATATGCCAGCACAGAGATGTTTTATTTTTCACTCAACAGTGGCAATGACCATAATAATTAAATAGAAGAAAAAAGGGACTTTGTTGTAGGTGCAAGATTGGGGCTATGCAAAGTGGAAAAATAACTAGGTCAGTGCCCATGAGCCCAGGATATAAAGATCAGAGTTTCAGGGGAATGAGAAGAGAATGTGTGCTGGAATCTTCAGTTCGCCGTTATTATCATCTTAGGCTAGGTAGATAACATGTACTGAGTTGGTTTTTGCTAAAGAAAGTAATTGGAGGAAGTTTTTATAGTTCACTTGATATCTCTGGGAACAAATAAAGATCTCTATTTACAAATGACATACTTTCTGTGAAGTGTCTTTGTGTGGGCATTGCCTACCCCAGCAAAACGACGGGTTCTCTGCTTTGCTTTGGTGGGAAGAGGAACAGGTATACTTCAGTGATATGGTTTGAATCTGGACATTTCACTTTCCAGGTTGTGTGAATCTATTCAAATCATTTAATTTCTCTGTCCTCAATATTTGTAGTTGTGGAGTGGAGTTAATAATGCCTGTCATAGCACTTTTAAAGAGTTACAATAAGGATCAGTGAGAACCCAGGAGTGAAAAGTCTCCATTTTACTCCCTGGCTACCATGGACCTATCCTTTGAAATGCAGCCAGATGCCCAGAAAGACTTTTCTTGGACCACTGGGAGACTGGGTTGTCCTCTCCCCATCACAGTAGGATACATTACACACGTTCCTGGGTTTATTTGACTATGTTACTACTTGCCTGGAAACTCCTTGAGGGTAGAAACAACACTTCTTGTCTTGTGTTAATGTGACTCAGAGCCCAGTGTACTTAGAGCTGGCTGGCTGACAATAGGCCTTTGGTCAAGGAAGTTAAATCGTGGGCCCATTTAACTCTGTCATCAACAGGGTGCTCAAAAAGACACAAGATTTGCAAATGCCTGTCTATCAGCAACCCATGGCAATGTACAATGAAATAAAATTTTAAGTCATTTTTATACATTCATACATTCTTAGAACAGTGGTCCCAAAAAGTCCTGTAGTCTAAGGAAACTAAAACTAAAAGGCCTTAGTTGGAAAAAATGTAGACTGCCATTTTCTTCCTCAAATATCTCATATGAAATTAGAGAGGGTGTAAGAATGAAGATTGAGGTCTTAGCAAGGTCAAAGGCTTTGGTAAAGCACTGGATTATATAATCATACAAGTTGAGCTCAAAACTCATGTGTGACCTGGGAAAAGGGCATCTTTTTATTTGTGTGGGGTCTGAGATGGCTATGGTTGGTGTGCCAACCTGGCAGGCAAAAGAACAATAGAAGGTATATTTTGGATTTTCCAGAAGTGAGGACAAACCTGTAAAACTAAACTGATTTTTCCCAACACACATAACCACTTTGATAACACAGCTCTGAGGAAAAGATGGCATGTTTTTCCTCTCTCCTCTGTTCCAATCCTCCTTCTCCTCACATCTGGTATTTTACAATGAAATTTCCAACAGATACGGTTGTTCAACAGTCACTAGCAATGCATTGATTAATTATGTGTGCCAGACTTTCAGTATACAATTAAGCTAAACAAAACTGCATTAAAGTAATATGAATAATTTGACTTCAAGCCACAAAAACAAGGGAACTGAGTGAAAGCAGAATCTCTGACCTCACTCACTTTGGCATAGCGTAGGAGACCAAGTGTAATCAGAGTTATAAATCACACAACTGCCATAATGCGATGATGCAGGAAGGAAGTCGTTCTGACCTTTGATTTGCAGGAATTTCAAAGGCAGATGCTAAAGCAAATGGTCTCTTCCATAGAAGTGAAACTCTTTAATTAGAAAATATAATGGACAAAAATTCCCTTCTCTATGTAAGCAGTCTTTCTTTTTTTTTTTTTTTTTCCAGTCCTGGAGATTGAACCTGGGGCTGTGTGCAGTAATGCCTATTTGTGTTTTATTTTAAAAAGTTATTTATTGCATTTTCTTCAATATGATTTAGATATAACATCTTTACATATTCTTAAAACTATTTGATGTCAAATGTCAATGTACTTTTACTGTCTCTAAAAATTCAGAGAATTTAGAGCACAAAATATATTCGCATCTACAAAAATGGAATGAGTTGTTAACATTTTCCCTCCTAATTATAAAAGTGATATTTATTTACTATGGAAAATTTTGAAAATTGCAAAAGAAAAGGTATAGACAAGGAAATAAAATCCATTCATAATCCCACTATTTTGAGAATCGCAAGTTAACAACAGTTAATGCTTGTTTCTTTCCATTTCATATTGTGTGTGGAGTTTATGTTCATACTGCACATATACTTTGCTTCCTCCCCTTTGTGTCATTTCACAAATATACTTTATTTTCTGAAACATTTCACAAACACAAGATTGGTAATTATCTAACAGAAGCCTGTCACATGCATAAATCATGCTGTATTTAGCAAGGTTAACATTTTTAAAATTCAATTGTCCCCAATTTTTGATTATTATTTTAAAAGGCAAAATACCAGAGTGAACAAATAGTATGCATAACTCTCTATGCACATCCCTGATATTTTCCTTGTGCTAAATTCCAGGAGTAATTCCTTCATTACAGGGTATGAGTAGTTTAACCCTCCTACTATGACACACCCAAGATTTGTCCAGAAAGGCCAGAGAAGCTGAGCCACAGCATGGAATGAGCCACATGACTCCCTCTAAAAATGGATGTGCTTAAAGGCATTCTTGCCATAGAAACTCAGGGCAGAGGGGCAGAATTATAAAATGAAAGAATCTAAAATGGTTCTGGCACTCCTCCCCTCCTCCTCCTTTCCTCCTTTTTCTCTCTCTCCCCCTCCTCCCTTTCCTCCCCTTCTTCCCTTCCTCCTTTTCCTCCTCTTCCTCCTCCTCCTCCTCCTCTTCTTCTCCTTCTCCTTCCCCTTCCCCTTCTCCTTCCCCTTCCCCTTCTCTTTGCCCTTCTCTTCCCCCTTCTCCTTCTCCTCCTCCTCCTCATGGTCTTTCTATGTGCCTCTCCCTCTTGTGTGCTGAGATTACAGGTTTATGTCACCAGGCCCCATTCTTCTTTCTCTGTTTCCTATATGCACAAACAACCAACAACAGAGTGAAAGGGGTAGTGCTGCAAAAACTGTAAAAAGCCATGTGAATGTAAAATATCTTTCTTATTAGAACATATCTGTGAGATATGAAACCCTATTCAGAGGGAGTGCTCAGTCTTCCATCAGGAAGGAGTTTAAGAGCAGAAAGGTGACCAATCAATGCAGAAATGAAAAGAACCAAAGTGCAGAGGGCTATTTATTCAGACTTATGCAGCAAATGGGTATCTTCACTGACTATAGATTTTACTGAAAATGCCACTGTTTTCCCAAGAATGGCTCTCCCACTCTGTCTATGGGATTTGGCACCCGGCAGCTATATTTGTTCCCTTGCTGTGACTGATCAGTCTGGTTGACTCAAGCTAGTTGGCCAGAGATATTTCCTAAAATCTGTAAGATTGTGAGTTGGTCTCGTAGATAAGTTGATATTCCTTTGGTTGCAAGAAATAGCAAGATCATATTGGTTTAAGTAAAAAGAGATTTTTCTTGACTTGTGTACCTGAACTATTTTAGGAGAGATTTGGGCTGGAGTTGTGACTTGATCAGGAACTCACATGATATCACCTTTCCTCTGAGTTGGCTCAACCCTCAAGCTAGCTCCCTTCATGGTGGAACAAATAACTCTCCAGTCCCAGACTCACTTTCTCACATAGGCCAAGGAGAAAAGTGTGAGCTTGTGTCCAACATTCTAGACACCTCACCCCTGGATGCACTCTAGTTGGACTTGTTTAGGTTCAGTACCCTTCCCTGAATATTCAGTCACTAGCCAGGGTAGCAGACCCCTGGTCTGTGTAAGCCAATTGGGCTTTCCTCTGGAGCTAGGGTTGAGGTCTTACCCACTACATGGCTAAGAAATCAGAACACTCTTAGAGAATGCATCCCCTTGAGGAAATCAATAAATGTCTACTAACATCTTCATGCCATCTGGAATTCCAAATTGTTGGCTGTTATGGTGATGAATTCTACCAAATGGATGGAGCCACAGGAGAGAGGGATGAAGAAAACAGAGAAACAGAGACAAGGAAAGAGATGTTGGTGGATTTCTAATTACTGCTAGTTCTTTTTTAAGATTTTGTTCTATTCTTGCCTTCAGTTCCCTAAAAAATCTCCATGTATTTAAAATAAATTGTTCTTTTTGTTTGGGTTACTCGTTGCCAGATTTGCACAAATAATGATTTCTAGGAACACCACAATCTACCTCCCACGCTTCCTGCTTTTATTGCCTCCCTTGGCTCAGATGTGGGTCTCTCATTTGATAATTTTTTTCTGTCTTTTAAAGGTGACCTCATAAGGTACACTGGATTCAATGTGGCAGGGAGGACTGGGGAGCAAGAGGCGTTGCCCATGAACCTGAGGTGTGCTGGCGGGAGTTTATTGGGTGCATTTGATATGGGTAAAGGGAGGACATTTGACTCCCTTTACTGAACAGATGTTTATCAGTTCCCTCAACAGGAATGTTGCAAAAATCTTCAAAGGAGCATTCTTCCCCCTCTCCCTGCACCTTGGATATGAATTTCTGTGAAATATGTTGATTTTTTTACAAAACCCATAAAAATGTCCTGGTTGACATGCAATGTTGTGACAAGCCCAAGTAGATTGTGTCAATCATATTGCTTTATGTTACATGAAGTGACATATTGTAATGTGATTGATACAACATGGGATGACACATCATAATGCGAAATATCATCTGGAAAATAGACAAACAACGGAGGTCTCAAAGCTACTTGTACTTTCTAATTTTTTAAAAAAAAAATAGGATGGAAAAAAAGATCTCTTTGGTCAGAAGAGTTACCTGGGGAAGGGTTCAGATCTTGTTGGGTTTCCACATGCTGCTCTGTTATTAGGAGTGATATGGAAAGCATTTGTACTTTTTGGGGATGGATAGACTCTGTTTGAATTGAATATCTGTAAACCCCTTTTTCCTGTTCTTTATTCTATCACTCTGTAACAATATTTTTCCATACATTAAAATTGCTCTCAAGAATTTATATCAAAAGGATCCCACTCTCCTACCCTGGCTTGAATCTCTTCTTTAAAATTCCTGATATTTCTTCCTCTTGTTCTACAAAGACTAAGAAAATTAAAAAGGACTCTTCACATACACAATTCATTGTAAGGTAAATGAGGGTCTTATGTTGTAATATCTTTTTAAATTTGTGTTGTATGTCCAAGAGTCTTACAAAGTTCTTGGCACATAGATGCACATGGTGAGTGTTTGTGGAATGAATGTCTGAAGAATATTCATATTTGTTGTTGTTAGGTGCCATCATGTTGGATCTGACTCATAGTGACTCTTACTACCCAGCACTGCCATGCACACAATCGTTTTATGTTTGAGTCCATTGTTGTAGCCACTATGTTTCTTCTCATTTTGAGTTGTGCTACATCAGCAAAAGGAGGTCCTAAGGGCTTTATTCCATTCCCATCATCAAGGTCAACTCTACTTTGAGAAGGCAATTCTTGCCCAGTTGTTTCTTGAATGCCTGCCTTGGGTGAGGGCTTATTTTCTGGAACTAAATTTGACATTGTTTCTCTGCCATTCATAGGGTTTTCAGTGGCTAATTGTCTCAGGAGTGGTCTGCCAGGTCCTTTTCCCTAGTCTGTCTTAGTCTGGAAACTCAGCTAAAAAGTATTCACCATGGGTGGCCTTGCTGGTATCTGAAATATTGGTAGCATAGCTTTCAGCATCACAGCAACAGGCAAGCTCCCCATAGCAATGTTAAGCTGACAGACACATGAGGGTATTCATCTTTGCATTCATTGTTGTTGTCGTTGTTGTTGTTAGGTGCCCTTGAGTTGAGTCCAACTCATAGCGACCCTCATAAGGTTTTCAATGGCTGATTGTTTTGGGATTGCTTCAGGAGTGGATTGCCACATACTTCTCCCATTTTTGTGGCACTGAGGAATCAAACCTAGGTCTTCAGAGAGTATGGAGCAGTACTCTTATCAACTGAGCTAAACCCCAGCCCAGTATTTATTTACATTTATTGAGTCATATTTAATAAAATGTAGTAAAATTACATGTATTAGTTTCCTAGGGCTACCACTGGAAATAACTACAAATGTGGAGGCTCAAAATAACAGATTTATTGTTTCACATGGCTAGAGGACAAAAGTTCAAATTCAAGGTGTTGGCAGGGGCATACTTCCACTGAAATCTTCAGGGGAAAATCCTTCCTGGCCTCTTCCAGCTTTTGGTGACTCTAAGCATTCCTTAGATTGTGGCTACATAGCTCCAGTCCTTGCTTTTAGCTTCATATGCCTTTTTCCTCTGTCTCTGTTTCTTTTCTTCCTCCTATAAAGACATTTGTCATTAGATTTAGAGTCCACCTGCATAATCCAGGATGATCTTCTTTCAATATCTCTAACTTAATCATATTTACAGAGACACCTCCTTCTTCCCAAAGTAAGATCACATTCACAATTCCTAGTGTATATGGCTTTTAGGGGGTCACCAACCCAGCACATCCTAATTAACCAAGACAATAAGGAGTTGGGGGTATGCTGAGGAATTAACATTTTTTTTTGTTAAGAGTTATGTAAAATTCTTTTTAAAAATCTATGTTTAAAATATTTCCCATTTATTTTCATGTCTTAGTAATTATGCTATAATAAAGATAATTATATGTTTCTTTAATAGTAAGTATCCTTCTAATATCACAGGGTCCTTGTCTGAAAATGAATTTGTGTTATATAGATACAGAGAATTTTGAAAATTGAGATGTTTATGTAGATGTTAAAAGTCCTTTAAAAACATAAAAACTGACTTCCTAAATGTGTTGTGAGGTATACCTAAATGTTTTTTGTTTAAGTAGAATGTAGGGAGAGATTCTGTTTAGTTGAGAATTTTGAATAGATTCTATCAAGTTTCCTTAAACATAGATTTCATCCCTGCTACTCCTCCTTGAAGGATAAGGACCTGACAACCCACTCCCAAAACAACAATCAGCCATTGAAACCCTATGAAGAGCAGAGAAGCACTGACAATAGTGTTTCACCTGTTGTATGTAGGGTCGCTATGAGTCGGACACCAACTCAAAGGCACCTAACAATAACAACTTCCCCTTGTGGGCTGGGGTTTGGCTCAGTTGGTAGAGTGATGCTCTGTGCTCTCTGAGGCCCTTGGTTCGATCCCCAGCACTTCAAAAATGGTGGGAGGACGTGGTAATCCACTCTGGAAGCAATCCCAAAACAATCAGTTATTGAAAACCCTGTGAGGGTCACAATGAGTCAGGCCCATCTCAAGGGCACCTAATAACAACTTCTCCTCCTTGCACCTATATCTACCAATAGACATAGGAGTTCATAGAGGAGAGAAATCTTCTGGGAGGGAAAGGTGATATGGAACAAGCCATCAGAGGGACAGTGTGTCAACACTTCTGCTCCCCAACTGTTCACTTCAAAAGAGCATTTGTTCTCCAAGTAAGGTGGGGCCAGACCCTGAGAACCAGGAGCCACTTAACAAAGGGGAAAATATGCTTCTGGTCCTCCCTTCTAAAAGGAAGACGACATGACTATAGTCTTATATTAGCTTTTTCTTTTTTTGTTCAATATCTTGCGGCCCCATAGAGTAATTTTATAAATCAAAATCATCATTTTCAATTTTCATTGTGGCTACAGGGATGTTCTTTTGAATGGAGTTCAATTATTGGGATGGCATATATTACTTTGAATCATTTTACAGCTCAATCAATACACACATCTTCATAATAAATATTGATGCTCCTTGGATGCCTGCATCAGTGTCTCACACATTCAGCATGACTGCTGTGATTCAGGCAGCTCTGGGTAATTAATATTTTTATTTTATTCTTTCATTGAACTCTGTCATTCACATCTGAATGTGGCCCTTCCAGAAGGGAAGAGAAATTCTGAAGCAAAGTAAATCATCCAGAAATCTATTACACTAAAAACCTTTTGCAAAAAGTTTGAGATCTATAGTTTGTTGTAAAACTACATTCACATAGAATAACCAGACTCAATTCAGTAAAGAAAACCAATAGCTTGTCTTTAGTCTTTGAAAATGACCACCCCAGCAGAAATGAATTTTCTTTCTAGTAGGTTTGCAAAGTGGAAATTCTTAACTTGACTAAAATCTTGCAAGAAATATGAAAGCCTTCTAAGAAGGTAAGTGGTACTTGGACAGTCTTTTGCAGATACAGTAAAAGTGGAACATCTGATGTCCAAGGATCAGGATTAGTACATTTGCTAAAGAAGATTCTTTTACAATCTTATTCTTGATTATATTCTTTTTTTCTCTCTCTCTCCCTCTTTCTTTTTTTCTCTTTTCTTTCTTTCTTTCTTTTTTTTTTTTTTTTTTTTTTTTTTTTTTTTTTTTTTTTTTTTTTTTTTTTTTTTTTTTTTTTTTTTTTTTTTTTTTTTTTTTTTTTTTTTTTTTTTTTTTTTTTTTTTTTTTTTTTTTTTTTTTTTTTTTTTTTTTTTTTTTTTTTTTTGCAGTACTGGGGATTGAACCCAGGGCCTGGCACTTGCATGCCTTGCAAGTGCTGTACCATTGAGCTGCACCCCCAGCCCATTTATTTATTTTTTATTTTTTTGAGACAGGGTCTCACTAAATTACGCAGACTACTTCTGGTTTTGAACTTGTGACCCTCTGCCTCTGCTTCCCAAGTCGCTGGGATTACAGGCATGTGCCACTGTGCTGGGCCTTTGATTACATTCTTATAGGCAGATATGTTCAATGATTTACCTTAAAGTTCAGTACATAGTGACTTATTACAGAGCAAATGGTAACATGTTTGAATTTCTAAAATATTTTGATTCCAAATAAGAGCTCAAATTTAGTCTTTTTTGTTGTTGTTGTTATGTGTGCCTGAGTGAAAGTACAAAGTCTCACCTACATCTTCACAAATGAAGAGTGACTAGACTACTAATCCACAGGGTCCCTCCCCAAGTGGTCATGCAATTTGTATGGAATCTTAATTGTAACTGGCATATTGTATCTACCCATCTAAGAAACATTTGGATTCTATGGCCCTCTTTTTTTTTTTTTGTTAACTCTTTGGAATTCAGTACTGACAGTCATCTTAGTGGGGGAGGAATCAGAGAAAAAATACAATAGTTTTGTTTTAGGGCCTGAAGGTAAATTGTGGAACACATAGGATTTTTGTCCATTTTTTAAGTATGGAGAGCAATTCCAAAATTCAGGCAAACAGTTGTGCCCTTTCATTATGCTTTTAGTGCTAAATGTGTGCACTCCCAATCGTGAATTTAAAAAGGTCACACAGTATCTTCTCCAGTTAGTTTGTATCAAATATTGTCCCAATCACTTTATTTTGCTTTTGTAACGTGAGCTACATTTCAGTGCTGATTTATTACCTGCATGACACTATTTTTGCCAGGAGTTATAAAAGCAAAAGACAAGCCCTTCATATATTTTGCAGCATTAGAAAAAAGTTGTCTCTTAACTTTGAAATCCTGAAAGTTGCATCAAATTAGAACCCAAGCTCACCTTTATTTCTCTACAATTTATTTCAAACCTTTCCTACACCCAAATTTTAAAAATATATATTTTATATTTTAATTTTCTTACTTATTTTTATTTCTTTTGGTCCCAAGATTACCTAACAATGCTGCTGAGAGTCAGAAATTTTTAAGTAACTAAATGAGAGTCCTGTGTGTGAATTTAAGGCATCTGAGCTGCTTTACTTCTGAATTAAATTTGTACTGGTAATTTGATAATAGAACATTGAATGAAGAAAGTGAAGAATGATCAAAATAGGAGGGAGTGTGCATGGCACATTCAGACTTTATCAGCTCCAAGATCAGTTATCTGTTTGAAGAAAATTACATTGCATCTGTCAATACACTTAATAACTCAGGGCCTGTGATTTGATAATGGATAATCACACAAATTCAGGAAGCTAGACCATATGCCATTCCAGTTTTCTATTCTCTTATTCACCTTAATTTTCTAGATGAGTGAAATTATCTAGTCCTGGACTCAGGATGGCACACATGGAAATAGAGCTTGCAGGAATCCAGCCCCTCCTATGTCAGTCCTGCACAGGTCAAGGCTGCCGGGTTATGTCTGAGACTGTGGCATCTAATTGAAATGGGCAGAGTTTGGAAAATTGTAAACCTGGACAATGCAAGTGATTAATGGATGGAAAATCATAAAGTATGGATGTAGAACAGCTGCAGGAGCTGGCTAGTGGGAAACCGCGGAGCTATGGAGGCCAAGGATTCAGGATCTAAGGAACGATTCTGCATTTCTCTATATGAGCCATAGGGACTAAATGGTACAGACTATTCAGAGAAACTTTTTCCTGGAAGCAGAGGATTTCTCAAGGGCCCTTCATTTCTGTCTATCTGGGATGCTATTTCTACTGATAGAATCATTTCTCTACTCTCTGGATGACTCAATCTCAGTGATTTAAACAAATCGTGTTTTTTGTTTTCTGATATTAACACGACCAGATGTAGGCAGCTTCTGGTGTGTATCTGGCTGCATACTGATGTTATCAGAAATTTAAACCTTTTCTATCTTTCTACTAGGCCCTCTGAGCTGTGGCTCATGTCCTCATTCTTGTTTGCTGGAAGTTGCCCGGTGGCCACCGCATCACTAGATCACTTCCTCCCTGTACAAGACAGGTGCAATCAGCATGTGTCCCTTCATATTTGGAGAAGCAAACCTGCCCCAGTCTCTCCCAATAGGTGTCTGCTTTCATTTCGTTAGCCAGGACTGCATCACACAGACATGTTGAACTGCTAAGCAAGCTGGTCAAGTGAGTAGCTCTCTCGGAGCTGGAATATTGCTGCCTGAAAACAATCTGAGGTTTGTGAACAAGGAAGAGGGGAAGAATGTGCGTCAGTTGGATAATGAACAGGGACTGCCACCACCATTTACCTAAGATTTATAGAGGAAGGAGAAGAAGGGTTAGGCAACAGTGCTATTACCATGGGGGACGGATGGTCCAAGTACAGCCAAAGGTGGGGGTTGTCTGGACACTGCTACAGTCTTTTTAAGGTGAAGGGATTGGGCATTTTTGAAATTTATATCAAATCAAGCAAAGCCACAATGATACCCTGTGGAGAGACTGAACAGGAGTAGGAGACTGGATTTGTATTTTCAGTCTGGCTCTTGGCTGGGAATTACCCCCTAGATTTCTGTAAGGTCGTAGGCTAAACTGAGCTTCCCCTTTCCCCAAACGCCCTCCAGATGTGTTGATATCTTGGGCTCTGGTTTCTGTGGGCCGGAAATAACAAGCAAGCTGTGTTTTTAGAGGAGGAAGAGTCATTGATGAAATAAGTATGTATCATCTTTTAGTTTGATTAAATACATAAGCAGTTGAAAACAAGGTAGCTCACTTAGGTGTATTTTGTGTGTATGCTACATTTTCCTCTCCCAGACAAGTCCACAAGGTTTGATTTGCATTTAACATATCTACAAGAAAATCTAGATAGGGAAGTTGACAGCAGATCTTATCACCCTGTTTTGCTGATAGGAATCCTGTGACTCAAAGGCTTTGTCCTAAGTCACACAGCAGTAATGATCCCTGCAAATGTTGCTACTAAACACTCTGCCTGGCCATGTTGCCTGGATGTGAAAGGACATGAATGAAAATCAAGACAGCAAATGAAAATGGGACCACTTGTTAAGTCTTTCCTTAGCAAGACAGAAGATTTGCAGGAACTTGGGCTTTCTTAGTAGATTCTTGATGGTTTGGTGATGCCATTATTTTTGTTACTGCATCTTTTTCCCAAAAGGGCCCTTGCTTCCAACTTAGAATTTGAATGTCTCCTAATTGTGCCTAATCATTAAATGGTTGTGTATTGTCATTTAAAATTATAACATGTAGGTACTCTATTATTTTCCCTTCATCCATTCACTCTTTAAGAAACTATTTGTGGAAATGTCCTCGAAGTCCTTGGTATGGTTCTAGGTGATGGGAATATGAGACTGATGAGGTTGCCACTCTCCTGGGGTTCCATTCTAGGAAAGAGGAGACACAGACAGCAGATACAATTATTAGTTCTTCACATGAGCTGCACTTGAAGGTAGCAAGGAGAAAATGACTTCACAGGTTTCTCTTTCACTGTTTTGCTGAATCTGCTTCTTCCTTTCCCCATGGAGGAAACCTTGGGTTGGCCAAGAGTCTCCAAAATATTTGAAGGATGCCGGTTTGCTGGAGGAACAGAAAACAGAACAAAAAAGAGGAACAGAAAACAAAACAAAAAACAAACAAAAGATCTTGTGATCTTGTTTAGGGGACACAAGGAAGAGCATATAGGAGACGAGGTAGAGGCCAGCCAGATCACGGCCCAGTAGTGTTGGTTTTATTCCTAGTGTGAGCACAAGCAGGAGAGCATTTTGAGCCAAGGAAGGACATGATCTGATGTCTAATGTAAAAGATCACTCCTGGGCTGCGGGCGTAGCTCAGTGATAGGGCACTTGCCTAGTAGGTGCGAGGCATGTGAGGCACTGGGTTCAATCCCCAGCACTGTAAAAAATAAAACTAATAAAAAATAAGACATGATTATTGTGACTTTTGTATAGGAATAGCCTCTAGTGGAGAGAAAAAGAAGTTAGAGAAACCAGTTGTGGGAGGCTTTTGTCCTGGTCTAGTGAGAGAAGAGGATAATGTGGGGGAGGGCAGAGAAAGATTATGGAAATGCAAAGTCTTTCAGGTGGACTCTTCCCTTACAGCCCATAAAACCTACCACAGTGGCAGCCATGTGTTAGTACTTAGTAAGTCTTCATTGACTTCCACATGGGTACCTTTGTGAGTCACAGAAAAAGAAATGCCCTTTATATGACTTAGAGAAAAATGTCTGTTTGGCTTTCTTATTCTCTAATATCTCAAATCCTTATTCTATATGCAGGTCTTAAAATATAAAGTCACATATTGAAGGCATAAAATCAGGCTAAGAAAAGTGTCCCAACACAGATTTTTTTCTAATTGTCACACTTTGGTATAATTCAGCTTTTAGTCCTTATACAGAGGAAAATGCTGCATTAAATATTGTGAGAATTGGGTTTTCTGACTTTTTCAAAGGTATTCTTGCTTCTCTTTCTTTCCCTTCTCCTTCTCCCTCTTCCTCCCCCCCCCCACTCCTTTCTGTAAGAAATAAGTGAATGAGAAAGCAGAGGGCTTGACTTTATTTTGGGAGAAAACTCAAGGGGTGTGGTACCACTACACTTGTTGTTCAATAATTATTGTGAAGAGGGAAAACAGGAAACTCAGTGATACCTTTAGAAAATACAGAAACAATCCCTGACAAAGACGTAAACCATCTAAAGTGTTGCCATAAAACTTCAGCACCCGGTATGGTTTCCAAGCAGGATTTGTGAAGCAAAACCATGATTAAAGTAAGAATAATATGAGCTTTGTGTGGCCCTATTGGTCCCTGGTATGTAACTTAAGTCTATTGCCTGTTTTGCTCTGACACAAAAGGGCTCTACAAGGTGGCAGGGCCCCAGGTTAGGAAGGCTTTTCACATCCAGGTCAACAGGGAATTAGTCTTGTTAGCCAGGGACTCTGTGATAAAAAACTGTGGTTGAAGCTTGAGGCCATACATTTTCAACACACACACACACACACACACACACACACACACACGCACACACACACGCACGCACACACATGCACACAGAATTGGGCTAGAATGCTAGTTTGATTTCTCTGATCTTTCACACTGATCCTTCTTGAAAATGTTAATTCTAGAAAATTCTATCCTTGACACCCTTTTCTCATTAGCTGTCACTCCATCACCCCTAGCCTTCTCATTTTCCTTTCTAGATCCCTGTTTTTGGCTCTGCTTGCCTCCCCTCCCCTCCCTCCTCTCTCTCTCTTTCCCTTCCCCTCTCTTCTTTTCCTTTTATTCATGTTCCTCTCACTTTTTTTTTTCCTCTGGCATAAGGGAATTAAACCCAAGGCACTCCACAACTGAGTTGCTCTCCAACCCTTCTTTTATTTTTTAGTCTGAATCAGAGTCTTGTTAAGTTACTCAGGCTGCCTCTGGCCTTGAACTTGCAATCCTCCTGCCTCTGCCTCCTGCACTGCTGGGATTACGGGTGCCTGGCTTCTCCTCACTTCTTCCCCTGTTCGCCTTTACCACACCTCACGCTGTAGCTCCTCCCCCTTCTTCTCCATCCCCCTGTGTCCCTGAGCCAAGTATTATTAGTTAAAGATAATCAGAGATGTTTGATTTCCCACATTGCTCAAATTGTTTGGGGGAATGGATGTGGAAGTCACTCTAAGTGTACAGATGGGATGAAGTCAATGAGGCCTATTGTTGCTCTGTGAGCACCCCAGGGACAGAACAGAAAGAGCCACAGGTTGGGGTCTGAATTCACATCCTCAGACTGTCACACAGCCTCTTGGCCTCAGGGGGAATCATGGGCTAGTCAAGGGGGCGGGGGAAGACCAAATAAGGCTCAGGGTCCTTCAATTTCCTGTATTCTCCCATGGTTTCAATGGTGAGGATGTTTGTTAGGACCAATTCTGGCCAGAAAAGTAGGCCACCTTACAAATGAAATAATTCTCATACCCTTCAGTGTTTGGGCAGAATACTGGGCCCAGGAGGGTTTGAATGAGACTGGAAGGGCCCCAAGGAATGGATGTGTAACTGTCCCTGTGCCTCTTGGGAAGAGGTACATCAAGTCTCACATGTAGCCCAGAAGGAGGAGCTGTAATGAGGATGTGCTGCTGGCCATGAAAGACCCCAAGATGGTCTGTGTTCCACCAGCTCCCAGGTACCCCATCCCATCTGTTTCTGGGCTCTCTGCTTAGAGCTGAATTCCTTCCATAACATCAGCTGCCTATCCTGATACCCAGTTCATGGTGCTGTCATCTGTCAAAGGAGGTGATGAGGTGGCCAAATTTCCTTTCTCTTTGTGAGCTGGCCTATTTCAGGCCAGACTCAAAACTCCGGGGAACTCATTCAAAGGAGTGGGGAACTATGAGACAATACGAGATCATTTTCTTTTCCTTTAAGGGTTTCCTTCTCTGCAAACGGTCAACATATTGCCCTGTCCTGAGAGGCCTGGGTCCTCAGCCAGGTAGCACGTGGGGCTGGCCACAGGCCCCTTCTTGGCTGCACTCTGCCAGTGCACGACTTGTAATTTCTCTGAAGACATTTCTGTTTTTTTCAAGGCAAATGAAACTTCATGGACCATTTCTTCCTACTTTCCTAGAAGCAAAGGCTGGCACAAGGGAGGGAGTGGGAAGAGTACGCAGAAAGTCACTTCTCAGCACCCGCCGAGGAAAGTGCTGACCCAGCGAGGGGCGCTGGGACTCTGAGTGGGTCCTCAGAGCAGATGCACAGCTGCGCAGGCACATTAATCATGCAGCTTCCCGAGCGTCAGGTGGAGCAGGCCGTTTAGTGATCAAGTGCGCGGTCTGAGAAATATAGCAATCTCGCTTTTTTTCTCTCTCACTCCACCCCTCCTCCTCCCTCTCTCCTTGCTCTAACTCTTACTCTCTTTTTTAAAAAATAGGAGCATATATTTTTCATTTCTAGCCCAGATGCTACTATTTCTCTGTTATTTGCACTTACCAGGTTGAAATGCAACAGATGTTTCAAAAGGGTTTACAACAAAATTCCTCATTAGGGACCATGACAAATAAATCACACACCTAAGTGTGGGGTGTTCCTTTGCTCAGGTCTTGGCAGATTTTTTTTCCCAGGGTGAGAAGGAAGAAGAACCTGTAATAAAATGACAATGAAAAGAAAATAATAATAATTATGATTATTTATTGACCGAGCTAGGACTTTTAGCTGTTCTAAGTATTTTCCCATCTGTTAGTTTGACACTCACAGCTGCCCAACAGGGGCAGATACTGTTGCCTCATTTAAGTTATGAAGAAGCTGAAGCAGAAACAGGGTAGGAGGACTGACAAAAATTAAGCTGATCCACATCTGAAGAGCTTGATTAGATCATGGAGTTTAGTAGTCTTTAAGCACACACATGCACACAAACTGAAATGAATTCCTGTAATAAACCAATGTCTTTCAACAATGATTTTCTCTCTTTCTTTTCTTTTCTTTCTTTTTTCCCTTCCTTCTTTTCTTTCCTTCCTTCCTTCCATTCACTGTCCTAAATTGTGTATTACATGTGACTTTTACAAAGATTCCATCTATTAGTGGTAATGGCTATATAGCCAGCAGTGAGCCCTCAGAAGAAACCACATTACATCCACCTGTTTCTTTGACCATGCCCCCACAGATCCTTAATGTACTTTTAGGCACCCATCTTACCTTATCTGATGTCTGCCACAAGATCGAAAAGGCCACCAGTGTTATTTTTTTCTCTGCATGAAGCTAAGTGCCTCACTGCTGCCATACAGTTGGGGCCTTTTGTATAAAGACCTTTCTGTGCCATCTACTAGAAGCTCTGTTGAGCCCCACACTCTACAGAGCTCCCCTATACCCTTGAGACCATGCGGTGCTGGAGCCAGCCTGTGGTCTAAACTGAATGGAATGCCCTGTTTCTCCAGCAGCTCTTGTATCTTCCAGGTACTCCCTAAGACCTTTGTGCCTTTTGCCTTTTTCTTTCTACCTAAAATCTGTTTTTTCTGGACCCAAGTTTGATTCAGAGCCCACTCTTGCCCCTGTTGTCTCCCTGGCTCTGGCCTATCAGTAGATGGCAGTCTGCACATGCTCAGGAGAACATACCACCCTATTGGCCCTTCTGCTGTAGCTCTTAAACATTAAACACCTTTCAAAGGAGCGAGGAGCTGCCAGAGCAACACAAAAGCTCAGGTGTCCCCAAATTGGTCCTTGCTTCTTCTATGAAGACTCTTCTGGCAAGTCTCCCAACAGAAGCAAGTGTTTGCTCAATCTGTGGCTCTGCACTGGAGGTGTGAGCAGATAGTGGATGTACCTTGGGGTCTACTAGATGGGGAATGATAGGAACAATGCAAGTACCGGGGACTCCTTGGGTCCCTGTGTCTCTAAGGCTACCTCTTCTTGTCCCTCTGCCAGGAGAGTCTTCTCTCATGTGGCCCACGTCTCCCCTTCTTCAGATCTTTGCATCAGTCACCATATCAATGAGATCTTTCTTATTCACTCTATTTAAAGTATGTTATATACATGAATGAAATGACATAATGAAACATATTTTGTACAATTAATATATATTAATAAAAAAGCTGTCGCAGCTCCTTATTAACCCTTTTATCAGCTTAACTTTTCTCCATTGCATTTTTAAAAATTGTGGTAAGAAACACATAACATAAAATGTACCTTCTTAACTGTTTCTAAATACATGATTCTGTAGTGTTAAGAATACTCTCAGTGTTGGATGTGAGGGTGATCTGGCTGCGACATCTGTCACCCCATTGATCGCCAGGGTTGATTCGGCTGATCTGGCTGGCTAGGCAGGTGGCCCCTTCCTCCCTCACCGATCCATGTGCATCCCTCCTGAAGCTGTGCGCTCAGTCGAAGAGGACGACCATCCCCGATAGATGGAGGACCGTTCTTCGATCAAGGGTATACGAGTAGCTGTGCTCCCCTGCTAGAACCTCCAAATAAGCTCTCAAGAATACTCTCAGTGTTGTGCAACACATCTCTAGAACCCTTTGCATCTTGAAAAACCAAAACTCTATATCCATTAAACTATAAGTCTCCATTCCCCCTTCACTCAACTCCTGGAAACCACCACTCTACTTTTTATCCCTAGGAATTTGTCTCCTCTAGGTAGAATCATATAGTATTTGTCTTTGTGTGACTGGCCTGTTACTTAATGTCCTCAAGGTTCATACATGTGGTAGCATATATTGGAATTTCTTTCCTGTTTTTTCTTTTTTTTTTTCTGTACTTGGGGGCTGAACCAAGGCTATATGACTGAGTTGCACTCCCAAATCCATTTCTATTATTTAATTTTATTTTGAGACAGAGTATCACTAAGTTGGGTAGGATGCCTTTGGCCTTGAACTTGTGATCCTCCTGTATCAGCCTCCCAGGTTGCTGGGATTATAGGTGTGCTCCATGGTCCTGGCTTCTTTGCTTTTTAAGACTGCATAATATTCCATTGTATGCATATATAATGTTTTGTTTTTTCATTCATCTGTCAATGGGCACTTGGGTTTCTTCCACCTTTTGGCTATTATGAATAATGTTCTTGTAGACACATCTCTGTGGCATTCTTCATGTACTTATATTCGTAAGCTGGGTTTTTTTTTCCTCTAGCATCTTCCATGAATATATAAAGTCATGGATTTCTGTCTGTTTCAAACCTTATGTCCATAGATCCTAGAACTCCTCCCTGAAGTAAGTGCTCAAAAATATTTGCTGAATGGATCAGAAAGCAGTCAATGAAAGCTAAAAAAGTACAAAAAAAAAAAAAAAAAAAAAAAAAAAAAAAAAAAAAAAAAAAAAAAAAAAAAAAAAAAAAAAAAAAAAAAAAAAAGAAAAGAAAAAAGAAAAAAGAAAGAAAACAAAAGAAAATGCTTTGGGGGAAGTCAGCGTGGTATTAAAGGTTTATAAATATAAGAATCCAAAATCTCCAATCGTTGGTTACCCACAGACCAGTGTGTCTTTCTTTCTTCAAAGGTCAATTTCCTAAGCATGATATTAGAAGTTGTGTATACAATGTGAACTTTTCCCATAAGGGCTGATGAGAAAAAGTCTGTAGCCACATTTCTCAGGCCAACAGTCCAATTTTTCATTGCTGCCCCCAATCTGATGCCTACTATATTCCTCAAGTCAAAGTTGATGTGTGAAGTTAAGCTCGAGGAAAAGAGGAAGGTTAGAGGACAAAAAAAAGTCTTCTCCACATTGGTGCCTGAATTTTCCCTCATCTCCATGGAGTATTGACCTCCAAGGATCCAGAATCAAAATAATAAGAAAGCTTAAATAATGGGAATGTTTTCTTTTAATAATTGTCATTGAAACCGAAGACCAGCAGGGGCTACAAGTGCCTTCCCAATCATCAAACAAGTATCAAGCTGTCCTTAGAATAATCTCAGTATAGATGGCTATGGTCAAATTCTTTGAAAATTAGTCACTGAGGGGCCTTTTTATGCTAAGAGTGGTTTTCACAGTAGCAGTAGCAGCACCTGGAAGCTTGCAAATGCAGAATCTCAGGGGCTGGGGATTTAGCTCAGTGGAAGAGCACTTGCCTAGCATTATGTGAAACTCTGGATTTGATCCCCAGCACGGGGGAAAAAAAAAATCTCTGTCCTATATCTGACCTACTCAATCAGAATCTGCATTTTTACAAGATCCCTAAGACACTCACATGCAACCTAAAGTCTGAAAAGCATTGGTTTAAGGTACTCATTCATCTAAATAATAACATTCTTCCTTGATTTTTAGGCACATTTACCCTTACTGAAATTTCAGAGGCTAATTGGATGCTGTGGCACATGTCTGTAATACCAGTGACTTGGGAGACTGAGGCAGGAGGATTGTGAGTTCAAGGCTAGAGGCAGCCTGCATGGCTTAGGGAAACCTTGTCTGGAAAAAAAAAAAAAAAAAAAAAAGCCAGTACAGTGACTTATTCCTGTAATCCCAGTGACTTGGGAGGTGGAGACAGGAGGATCTCAAGTTTGATACCAGAGGCAGTCTGCATAATTTAGTGAGACCCTGATCCTGTCTCAAGATAAAATATGAGAAAGAGCTGAGGGTGTAGGTCCATAGTAGAGCACTTGCCTAGCATGCATGAGGTCCTCCCACATCCCCTACTGCAAATAAATAAGATAAAATAAAATAAAATAAATCAGAACTAAACATTTATTTTACTCCATAAAAGTAATTTATTAACTTTGGTATTTAAAACCTTAATAGGTTTTTTCTTTTCTTAGAAAAATCGGTTTATTTAACAAGATCTGCTAATTTTCAGACCATGCAAGTAACTTTCTGAAACCATGAATATTAGGAGTCAGAATCTATGCAATTTAAGATTCAGTAGTAAATTTCAGAATAAAGAAGAGCTTAAAGCAAAAGGAAATATAGTGCTTTGCACTCAGTTTATTTTTCTGAGAATTCTTAAGTCTTTGTTGGTCATTGTCAACCTAAAAAAAAGGAAAGAGCTTATTCAAGTGGATTACTACCATCCAACACACATATTCCTTTTCTCTCCAGTCTAAATTTTGACAGAGCTTATTGCCAAATTCTCTCACTTGTGTTACACTTACCACTATTACCTCTGTTCCAATTCTTATGGGCTGGGGTTTAGCTCAGTTGGTAGAGTGCTGCTCCATACTCTCTGAGGACGCAGGTTTGATTCCCAGCACCGCAAAAATGGGAGGACAGGGCAATCCACTCCCAAAGCAATCCCCAAACAATCAGCCATTAAAAACCCTATGAGGGTTGCCATGAGTCAGACCCCACTCAATGGCACCTAACAACAACAACAATTCTTATATGAAGAGTATAATTTGAAGTTCAGTTTTTTTCTAAATGATGTAAATATCAGATTATTCTCATTCCACTTCACTTATCTGAATAATTGTAGGAGCTTAGGGGACACACATGCACACATGTACATAGAACATCAACAAAAAAAATTTCTTTCTGTGGATCTCAGAAGCCAAATCTAGTAAGTTAACCTTTTTAGCTTAGCGATTTCATCCTGCATTGGTGGATTAATTTCTGTGTGATATGTTGTTCATAAAACTTAACTAAGGTGGAGTTAACAGTTTGAAAAATATTTCACATTAGGCCACTTGCGCTGGTGAGAGCATGGCTGCTTTTGTCTTTAAAAATCCTTCTTAAGACATATTCCTTGTTTTTTTTGCATCTTTGTGGAGACAAGAGACTCAACACTCAATACAATGAAGGGTGGCAATTACCTCCTTATATGACAGCAGGGGAAATTGAAAGTTAGGTAATTTAATTGATCCACCAAAGTCTACATCACTTGTGATGACAAGCTGAGAGAAGTCAGTGGTATGGTGTTACTATATTAAAAGAGAACAACAGGGAAGAGTGCTGACTGCTAGCCTTGGGACTGGATACACTTTATTTAAAAATATAAGCAGGTATGCCTCCTATGTAACCTGCCAGTCTCTAACTCCTGCTGTGGGAATTATCCAGCACAGTAAACACGAAGGCATTTTAAAATAAGCAAATGACGTTAGAGGTTTCTATGCCTGGCACTGTTAACAGTCAGCTGAAATTGGCCCTGAAATGTCCCAGGATGTATTGGCGACCTCTCCCAGGAAGTGCCTTTATAGTGCTTTGATTTCTTGTGAACCACTCTTTGCTGTTCTGGCTGCCTTGAAGTCAAGGCATAGAAAAACCAGACAGGATGCCTCAATTTGGGCCAAATGACCTGTGTAATAGCAGTAGTTACAATTGATTCCAGAGGACACACACTCTTTGCTTCCTCCATTTCTATGTTATGAGGCAAATAGAAAAAAGAATGAATGTTTGGGGCAGGGAGTGAAAAAAGAAATCACCAATTGCTTCCCTGGATATACACTAGCATGGATATATGAGCCTTTAACCCAGGGCAGATTAAAGCACTTTTGACAGAAATAGAGCCAAGTTCAGACATCACAATTCTAAGAGTGTCATTAAAAGATGCCCCGTTGGGGGTTCTTAGCCTTAATCACAGATGATTATGATGACCTTACCCCGTTGTGAGTGTATCACGAATACAGACTTACCAATCTTCCTTGGCAATATATTGGACAGGCCTGAATCAGGAAGCGATGATAGTTAATGCTGCTTCACAATAGCCGGCATCATTGGTAAAACAGAGTGTAAAGAAGAGAGGAGAGACAGGAGGAGGGAGAGATGGGTGGGTAGTGGTGGTTTGTTTTCTTGTTTCTGTTTTTTTTTTTTAAGATTTAGATGAAGTATTTCATGGTTTAAAATTGATTTTAATTTGGGAAACAAAAGACGATATTATGATTTTGAGTATAACCAAGTAAATGGCATCAAGTTTTAAGATCAGAATTTTAGTTTTCAAAGACTGTGGTCAGAGATGGGTTTTCAATTCATACAGGTGAGCAATGGGCACACCTCTAGACCCATATGCATTGTTTCAGGGTCGCTGCCTCAGCTGGCATGCTGGCATGTGGGGGGGTAATGGGAACGGGAATGAGGGAGGACTCCATAAAAGGCTGCCATTTCATACTGGAGGAGGCTAAGATTGCCAGAGGAGGAGCTGAATGTTCAGAGAATACACTGGACACTCTTCAGATCTGTTCCTTGAAAACAAGTAAGCCATGGATCTCACATTTGTGCTGCAAGACAAGAAGCTCAAGAATCCTGTGCTAAATTTCATTGTAGGAAATTTAACTATGAGCAAGATGGAATTTGGTTTCATTTATGATTGATTCAACATTTCCTCTCCCTTTCTGGACTACAGGATACTTCCCACACCAGAGGCTTGGTGACCATCCTGTGGTGTCCAGGTTTTTAAGCTTAAACCTTCTAAAAAAATGTCCCCTTATGCTTCCTGTCTGCAGCTGTACCACTGTGAGGTCAGACCCCAGGAGATAAGCAGAGTTGGGTTTGGTTAGTGCTTGGATAGAAAACCACCTGGGGACACCAAGTGTTGTAGGCCTGGGAGAAGGACCCGACAACCCACTCCTAAAATTCAGTCCACCATTGAAAACCCTATGAATAGCAGAGAGGCACTGACAGTAGTGTTTTGCCTGTTGTACGTAGGGTCGCTATGAGTAGGACACTGACTCAACGGCATCTAACACCACCACCAATGCCTCTTAGTCAGTTATACTAAAACATCTGAAATACTTCCTGTTTTTTTTAAAGTCTGAAGATCTAAAAGAATAATGTATAGGCTTTTACAAATTATATTCCTCTTGTTGTTGTTGTTAGGTGCCGTAAAGTCACATCCAACTTATAGTGATCCTCATAGGGTTTTCAGTGGCTGATTGTTTTGGGATTGTTTTCAGGGGTGGACTACCACACCTTTCTTCCATTTTGTGGTGCTGGGGATCGAACCCAGGTCCTCAGAGAGTGCAGAGCAAGCATTCTACCAACTGAACTTAGAAATGAGAAGCAGTTGTTTGCTAAATCCATGTGATGAGAAACTTCAGAAGACTTTGGTTTGCCTTGAAACTTTATGAACTAGAACTTTCAAAGCACCCTGGTGACCTCTTCCGCAATTCTATGCCATCTCCTCCCTCAGTTACAGTGGACATAGGGCTCTTCTCTGTAACTTGTCAACTGCCAAATCATTAACTCTCCACCCAAATGGTTCCTTTGTTCACATATTTTTACCCAAGCAAGTAGCCAAAACATCTAGAAACTTTTGGATGATTTATTTTTCTGACTTCTTTTGGTTAGCCCTAGAAGGTAACATTGCTCATTGGCCACAGACAGCAAACTGCTCCAGTTGTGGCTCATCATACACATCATTTTTTTCCTCTCTCTTAAGCAAAATTCTGAGGCTCAGGCCAGCCAAACAGTACTTGGTTAAATTCTTCAGGTAGAAAGTAGAACCTGTACCTTTCACATTAGTGACCATTAGCTTTGTATCTAAAATTGTCCATATTTGTTGAGCCACCTTTTTTAATGGTGCTCTCTAATTTTCAAGTAGGGCTATGGTCATTTTTACTACTGTGTTTCAAGTATTGCCAGACCAGAGGACAGTAGCTTTCTGGAAAAAATCCAGGTGCCTTTATATCAGGGTACTATGGTCATGTTTTGGGCTGGGATTTAGCTCAGTTGGTAGAGTGCTGTGCTGCAGTCTCTGAGGTCCTGAGTTCAATTCCCAGCACTGCAAAAAATGGGAGAAGGGCCTGGCAATCCACTCCCAAGGCAATCCCGAAACAGTCAGCCACTGAAAACCCTATGAGGGTCGCTATGAGTTGGATACCGACTCGACGACACCTAACAACAACAACAACATGGTCATGTTTAGCAAAACAAACAAATAAAAACCAAAACAGGGTACCCAATTAAATTTGAATTTAAGATAAACAACTATTATATATAAATATATATATAAATATATATTATATATATTATGTTATATATATAATATATATAAAAATATATATATTTAGTACAAGCGTGTTGTTGTTGTTGTTAGGTGTCATCAAGTCGTGTCTGACTAATAGCGACCCTCATAGGGTTTTCAGTAGCTGACTGTCTCGGGAATTGCCTTGGGAGTAGATATTGCCACATCCTTCTCCCGTCTTTGCAATGCTGGGAATCGAACTCAGGACCTCAGAGACTGCAGAGCGGCGCTCTACCAACTGAGCTAAATACCAGCCCCAGTGTAAGCGTAGCCCACAGAATATTTGAGACATACTTATTCTAAATTATCACTTGTTTATGTGAAACTCAAATATAATTGGGTATCCTGTACTTATCTGGCAACCTTAAGACAAAGGAATGAGGTCATTTTATGTGGTTACTAGAGTCAGAATATGGTCCAGTACTAAAAACCTAGTGCCAGGAGGTTGTGTCTAAAGAAGATTCAGGCTAGTTGACTCTACTGTGACCAAAAACTACAGAGAAAAATCTAATTCAATTCATAATATCAGGATCTAAGACATTGGGCTCTGCAACAAATAGAAAATGAGGTTAGAAAATCAGATCTAAATCAGGTGACCAAACTTGGCAGTTTTCTGTGTGAGGATGTTCTCTATTACCCATGAGTATCTTCTTTTTTACTTTCTGCACTGCCCATAAAGATGGATGTGGTTTGCTATCTAGGGATACCATAGGAAGTTGAACATTAATGAAGAAAGCATGGCCATCTGTCCTGGCTCACGACTCTTTGGGCACTTAATGCTAACCAGCTTCTCTCCTGGTTGGTATTAAGATGGTGTCACAGGTCCTGTTAGGCAGCTGGGATTTAATGCACATAACAGGCTTGTTAAACTCTTTAAGGAAATAGGCATGAACTCACAAATCCAGCAGCATGAAGTCCTGGCTCCTTGTCTCACATCTTCATTCTGCTGTGGTTAGAGAATGAACACTAGAGCAGATGGAGGTTTACTGGGATAGAAATCAGGAGACTGGGGCATGTGAACACTTGGCTTCCCATTCTGTCTCTCAATTTACTTGCCTTTCTTCCAATTAGAGATAATAAATCCTTTTCCTTCTTATTTAAGGGGTTGATGTAGTCACTGGACAGGCCAGTGGAGATGAGAACCTCCTAGAATGAACAGAATACCAGATAAATCAAAGAGGGAACTGTTTTCTTCACTGTCTCTGCTATCTTCTTCTCCTGGCAGATAGTCTACATCCCAGTTTTCCTAGGATAGTCCAGATTTACTCCTTTTGTCCCACTAAATTTATTAATAACTCCCTTTTCAGTCTTAAATATGGAAGAGGCATTTTAATGTTTCTTAAGTCTGAGTAAGTGTGTTAGTGAATACTGACCTATGATTTATTTGACAATAGAAACAGAATATTTGAAATTAGGACTTGGTTGTACAGAAGTCACATAATTGCCAATTGGCCAAGATGAGTGCCTACTCTTCCTATCCTAAGCCTGTATTCTGTTGCTATGCCAAGTCCCACTTCAACCCTCAAGCTGATAATGAGTTCCAGGTAGAGAATAAGGCTAGAAGATCCATTCTCCTAATAACCCCACAATATAAGATTTCTCAACTTTGTCACTATTGGCATTTTGGGTAGGATAATTCTTTGGTGGAAAAAGGGTTGTCTTACACACTGTAAGACATTTGGCAGCATCCTTGCCCTCTAATAAAAATATCTCCAGATATGATCACATGTCCCCTGAAGGCGGAATCACTCCCATTTGAGAATAACTACTCTTGGAGATGGATCAAGATTTCCAGGATAAATGCTTTGTACTATCCATTTTTTAGATGTCATAAAAGAATTTGGGGAAGTTGCCAATTTTATAGTTATTTCTCTATATTCTTACACCAACAACAAAAATTGACACTGATATTTTTAAAGCCCTCCTTATTTACCAAGATCTTTCTGTGTGTCAGGTCAAGGCTGCCTAGTGTAACCCTGGGGGAGGAGGTGCAAACCTGTGGCCACAGGTGAGTCACAACTCATTTATACTTAGTAGAACCTGAGGATTTGGACAGAGGAATAGATGGTTGCCTGGGGTGGAGGGATGAGGCACTGCTTCCCACTGTCTAACAGTCTGGCAAGTCCCTAGGCAGCAATATCATGTGCTGGAGGAATATGGATTTAGCCTTTATGAAGGCAAAGAAGAGTTGACTGGACAACAATTGGGCATACCTTGTAGGAAGAATGTTACACAGTTTTGACTCATTTTAACGAATAGAGGTAGGAAACTGGAGATGCCCCTTCATTATCTAGAAACTTCTTTTTGCCCCACTCCTTGCTTCCAGAAAATATTAATATTAAATATTAGTACTTATTTATTCTTTCACAGATTGTATAGTCTATAAGTCTGGAATCTTAGTATCTAGTATGGACTGCAAGTGCTGTGCACCAGACTGTATCTGGGGCTCTCTGACTATGCTGAACCCTCATTCTGTTAGGTCAGTGACCTCCGATGTAAACTCTGATGATTGAGGAAAAAATTGCCTCCCTTCTCTCTTGGAGTGTGATTTCATTGCCTGATGTAGGGAAGCATGGATGTCATAACTGTTTGTGTGACCCTTTTAAAACATGCCCCTGAGACTTGGAAGCAGGGGATGGGCACCATTGTTTGTCCCTGCATGCCTTATGATATACAGCAGGATGAACAACAAGCTGTACAGTCTTTTTGTCCTTGCCAGTCTCCTTCAATTCTGGACTAGGGTGGAGGAATAGAAGCAAGGGCAAGCAAATTCTTTGGGAGGCATTATTATTGATATAGAATTATGAATAATTAATATGGACATTAACCAATAATAAGGACAATATTGAATCTTGGCATTTTGGAGGGAAAGTTTGGGGATTAAACAAGGACCAGGGAATATCAGTTTGGGGTCAGAGCTATAACACTTTGTGGAGTTTTCAAACTTTAAGTGCTCAGTGGCAGTGTAGAACTTGAGAATGATCTGGACACTTGGTTGTCAATTCCAAAGAATCTGTAAGATAGGAAATTCTAACAACATCATTTCTTTTAGCTGCAGTTAGCATCTCCAAATACTAAAATAATTGGTACCCAGTAATGAAGCCTGTATATAAATGTGGGAGAGAGTGAGATTTTCACCAGCATGACAAATGGAGTCATGGTTCTGGAAAGGAGCAGGTAAAGAGGATGGAGACATTTACTCAAGATCTTGTGCAGCCCTGACAGCAAGGCTGCTATGGAGGGAACATTGGAATGTGAAACAAGTACCATGAGGCCCTCAAGCCAAACTCTTCCAACTGAATAAATGAGCTAATTCTACGGTATCAGCCAGTAGATGTCTCTCTGTTATATCCCCTCTGATCATTATCTTGCCCATCAGACAGTTCTGCTACATTACTCGACTGCACTGCTGAGACAGAATTGACAATTTTAAAATGACTCCATTGCTTTTATGAACTGGCTCTGGGAGACTAGAGTCCATTTCCATTACAGAGATGTGTTACGTGCCTAACCAAATGCTTTTGGAAGCAGATAATTAGGCATCGCAGGCTGTGATTGTTTAAAGAAGATATACACTCAGGTTTCAGACATGGTGTGTGAAATGTCTTGTTGCATGAAGACTAGGTTTACTTTTGGAAGTTGCCCTGGCATTATTTTGGCTGGGACTTTGGAAAGGGACAGGACTTCTTTCTGGAGTAGTAGAGGCAATGACAATGTTTTGAGTTACAAACACTGTTGAGAGGCAACTGGTAGTAGTCATGAGCAATTCCAGCCACTTATAACGTGCCTCCCTAAAATAATCGCACTTTAGGCAAGCCCACAAAATCAGGGTGTTGCTTTAGAAAAATCCTAACCTTCTTGTTCTTAAAATGCCAGCATACATAGTTTGCATGTGCTGATACAAGGTGTATTTGAAATCTGAAAGCATTTAAGAGTTAAATAATGCAAGATCCAGTATCTGGAATAAATTACTGAAAATACTGGTATAAAGGGAGCACATTTACTACACCTTTTAAGGTCCCAAAGAGAGCCCTAAAGAGCAAAGATTCTTTTCAGATGAAATATATAGATGACCTGGTGATGATAAAGGGAAAGTATATAAGGAGAACTTTTCTAGACCTTCCCAGGTTGTCAAGGAGAAAGGTAGGATGATTATTGATTCACGTGACACCACACTTCAGGAGGATCATGAACAACGTCCACAGAGACCTCATCAGGACTTCCAGAAGATTCCAATTCTGGGATGGCTTTATTAGGAAGCACCTATCTTTAAGGCATAAATATGCTATAGTAGGAAAGTAGTTTCTGACAGAAAGGTTGGAGGAGCTGATTTCTAGATCTCAATCTGCCAACAATCAACTAGAACCTTGATATTCAAAGTGTGGATGGTGGACCAGCAACATGAACAACACCTGGAGCTGGTTGGAAATGCACATCCTTGGGCTTCACCCCACACCTACAGAATCCAAGGCTATATTTTAACAAGTTCCCCTGGTGATTCATTGCCACATCAGAGTTTGAGACCTGTTGGGCTCCACTACAAAACCTTCATTCTTATATTCCTTTAGCCTGCAGCTGTACCACTGTGGCATCTGATCCTGTCAGATCTTAGAAGCTAAGCAGGGTCAGGTCCAGTTAGTACTTAGATGGGAGATCACCTGGGAGGACCAGGTGCTATAGACTTAGGAGAAAGACCCAGCAACCCACTCCCAAAATACGATTAGCCACTGAAAACCCTTTGAATAGCAGAAAAGCACTGACAATAGTGTTTCACTTGTTATACATGTGGTTGCTATGAATCAGACACCCAACAACAACAACAATATATTCCTTTATGTACTTGTTGTTGTTGTTGTTAGGTGCCGTCGAGTCGGTATCCCACTCATAGCGACCCTCTGTACAATAGGGGAAACACTATTGTCAGTGCTTCTCTGCTGTTCATAGGGTTTTCAATGGCAGATTGATTTTTGGGAGGGGGTTGCCAGGTCATTCTCCCAAGCCTACAGCTTCTGGTGTTCCCAGGTGGTCTCCCATCCAGGTACTAACAAGGCTTGGCCCTGTTTAGCTTCCGAGATCTGATGAGATAGGATGCCACAGGGCTACAGCTGCAGGATTTATGTACTTAGTAAGTATTTATTGAGTGTCCTGCCTGGTGCCAGACTTGGAAATAAGATGTGAACAGACAATGCTGAGTAGGACAGATGATTCCTGACATATTTTATTTATGTATTTCTTAACAAATAGTTATTATGCTTTTACTAAACAATGATGATTTGAAGCACTTCTATTGATTCGTTTTACCCTCTAACAACTCTGTGAGGCAAGTACTGTTATTTTTTGCATTTTATACACGAGGAAATGGAGGCACAGAGATGGAGTAACTTCTGTAAGAAACAAAACAGCTTGTAATTGCCAGAGCCAAGGTTTGAATCCAGAGAGGCTGGTTTCAGAGTCTACGCCTCATACCACTGTGTTAGGGCACCAATAAATCAGTCAACTACTTAACAACACATCATCTTCCTTTAAAGGAAATGAACAGAATGCTGTGATCCAAAACAATAACGAGTACCATTAGCTGGGATGGTCAGGGAAGGTGCTTGTGAGGCGATGACATTTAAACTGAGGCCTCTCAGAGGAGAAGGACCCAGTCATGTGGAGAAACATAGGGAGCAGATTCTAAGCAAAAGAAATTTGTTGTTGGGTACCATTAAGTCAAGTCCAACTCATAATGACCCTATATACAACAGAACGAAATACTCCCTGACACTGTGCCATGCCCTGCACTACACCAGTGCTTCTCTGCTATTCATAGGGTTTTCAGTGGCTGATTGTTTTGTTTCGGGATTTTTTTTTTCTTTTTTTTTTTTTTTGTGAGTGGGCTGTCAGGTCCTTCTCCAGTTTTTTTGGTGCTAGGGTTAGAACCCAGGGCCTCAAAGTGCACAGAGCAAGTACTCTACTAATTGAGCTGACCCCAGGCCACCAAAAGAAATGTTGTTGTTAGGTACCATCCAGTTGAGTCATAGTGACCCTATGACAACAGAAGGAAACACTCCCCGGTTCTATGCCAGGCACAAAATCTTTTATATTTAAACCCATTGTTGCATCCCCTGTGTCAATCCATTTAGTTGAGTGCCTTCCTTTTTTTTATTTTTATATTTTTTAATTGACCTGCCATTGGATGTGAAGTTGAAAGAATGTGGTCTCTTCTAGAGGGTACCTGAGGCCAGCATGGCTGGAGCATGTAGATGGTGGGGAAAGAGATCAGAGATGGGTCTGGGGAAGTCAAGATAGAAGATCACATGGGGAAGTAAGTGACAGAGATAATAAAGACTTTAGAGGACAGGGAAGGAATTGGGATTTTATTCTGGGTGTTCTGAGAAGCCATTAAGGGCTTGTGCAGGAGGGTGAGGCAATTTGACTGCTGATGAGACTATTGAGAGGGAGCAAGGGCAGAGGTGCAGAATCTATCCAGAGTCCATCTGTGGGGTCCAGGTGAGAGAAGGTGTGGCGCTCACCACAGCAGTCACAGTGGGGAGATCTCAGGTGCAAGATCTGACTTGGAGGCAGGACCAACAGAAGCAATTCCTTGCACATGCAGATATGTGCGTCAATTGTGTTTCTGAGAAGTGATGTTACCCAAAGGGAGGAGCTAGATTACTACCCGGAGATTCCTGGTTGAACACATTGAGTACATGGTGATGCTCTTTACTGGGATAGGAAAAGCTGGGGGTGAGCAGGTTGGGCTAAGTGGGAATCATGTATTCCTCTCAGGATATATTCAATTTGAGATGTTTATGGGGCTCCCTAGTGGAGGTGTTAGAGAGGCATGCGTGTCTTTCAAACATCTTGTTCTGAATCTGGAACAGAGCCTGAACTTAATATTTGTTAAATGAATTTCAGGGAAGAAAATCTCCTTCTATGAAAAGATATATAGCTCCCTAGTTGTTTAGTCTTGCTTGAAGGTTGCTGTAGCAGAGACCAAAGCTTGGCTTTGTAAAGTTGGAAGGACAAAAATGTAAAGAACCACCACTACAACAAATAAACCACAAATTAAGGAGAATTAACATATTATCTTACTTTACACTAAGGTGTAAATGACATATACCTTTTTGAGGACAGGGCCTTTTTGAGAACAGATTTTGGTACACAGACTTCTGGCATTGGAAGGGAACATGGAGCCAAGATTTAAGTGCCTTGCAATCATATTTTGTTTAATAGAGGGTCTGTAGTGGCTAGCTCAAGGGCTCATTGAATGCTACTTTGGATGAAGTGTCCATGATGAATTTTGTCCAAGGCCAGTGCTATTCTATTACAGTAATGGTGACTACAAATTCCTTAGAGAATATGAACATTGAAAGTTATTCACCTCCTCATAGCCATACTGTATTGTGTCTACTCCACACTTTTTGTTATCCTCTTTTGTTGTTGCTAGATGATATGGAGTTGGGTCCAATTCATAGCAATCCTATCTACAAGAGAATGAAACACTACTCAACACTGTGTCATGCACACAATCTTTTTATGTTTGAGCCCATTGTTGCAGGCACTATGTTTCTTCTCTTTTTGAGTTGTGCCAGATCAGAAATGGAGGTCCCAGGGGCTTTACTCCACTCCCATCATTAAGGTCAACTCTACTTTGAGAAGGAAATTCTACCCTAGTCATTTCTTGAGTGCCTTCCTTCCTGGGGCATGTTGTTGTTGTTGTTAGGTGCCGTTGAGTCGGTATCCGACTCATAATGACCCTCTGTACAATAGGGGAAACACGATCGTCAGTGCTTCTCTGCTGTTCATAGGGTTTTCAATTGTTGTTGTTGTTTTGTTGTTAGGTGCCATCAAGTTGGTATCCGACTCATAGTGACCCTCATAGGGTTTTCAATGGCTGAGTGCTTAGGGATTGCCTTGGGAGTGGATTGCCAGGCCCTTCTCCCATTTTTGTGGTGCTGGGAATTGAACTCAGGGCCTCAGAGACTGCAGCACAGCGCTCTACCCACTGAGCTAAATCCCAGCCCTAGGGTTTTCAATGGCAGGTTGATTTTTGGGAGGGGGTTGTCTGGTCCTTCTCCCAAGCCTACAGCTTCTGGTGTTCCCAGACGGTCTCCCATCCAGGTACTAACCAGGTCCAACCCTGCTTAGCTTCCGAGATCTGATGAGATCAGATGCCACAGGGCTACAGCTGCAGGCCCTGGGGCATGTAGGGGTCTCATTTTCTGGTACTATATTTGACAGTGTTTCTCTACTATTCATAGGGTTTTCAATGGCTAATTGTTTTGGGAATGGGCTGCTGGGTCCTTCTCCCTAGTCTTAGTTTGCAAGCTCAGTTAAAACCTGTCGACCATGGGTGGCCCTGTTGGTATCTAAAATTGTTGTTGTTGTTGTTATTGTTGTTGTTGTTGTTAGGTGCCTTCACGTTGATATCCGACTTATAGCAACCCTATGTACAACAGACAAAACACTATTGTCAGTGCTTCTCTACTCTTCATAGCATTTTCAATGGCAGATTGATTTTTGGGAGTGGGTTGCTGGGTCCTTCTCCTGGTATCTAAAATACCAGTGGTATAACTTTCAGCATCACAGCAACATGCAAACCCCCACAGCATGACAAGCTGACAGACCTGTGGGGGTTGTTATCATCTTAGTTCTGTTTATTCAGTGGTTTCGTACACATTAGAGTCATAGAATTGTTCAGAAAACACTGAAATATACAGAAGTATAGTTTCCATATTTTCCAAATTTGTTCTTATATTCTTTATTAATTATACCTATTGGTGGATTATTGCTGCATGGTGAAAGATAATGGCGGACAGATAACACGCGCCTTCTCTCCCAGAGTAAAGGGAAGCGTCGATTAGGGGTTTAGAACTCATATTGAATAGATAGAAACAGTGATAGTTTAGATTGGGAGACAGAGGATGAAACTGGATGGACACTGAAATCGAGCATTTGGCTTCTGAGGAGCTACACAGAGGTCAGTGGTAAGACGGCCATTCTGCCATTTCACCTTCACGCAGACGGCAGGATAGAATCCCGGAGACTTGAAGGGGACTTCGCCCACACACCCATGGGAGCCAGACCCAACACGGCATGCAACCTGACATCACACTGTCACCCTGCCCGCGGGACACAAACTGCAAGTTTTCGGGTGAGTCAGCACGGAATCGCCATCTTTAGCGACATACGTCCCACAGCCTGAGATGCGGGGCTGTTGTAGGTCCCCCATGCAAGAAAATAGGGATCAGAGCCACGAGAGTAGATACTCCTATGGGGAGTAATCTCGGAACCAGTGCCAGCGGTAAACATCCTGAGCTGAAACGCGGCTCCCTCCCTCCTGTTGTGGCGGGACAGTCATGCAGACGCAATCTCCACTGACATATGGGTACACATATGCCTGGACCCCAGACACACCAGAGGGGATCCTAAGTCATCCCACTGCTCTGTGGAGAAAGGTGAGGTCTGCAGAGGAGGCTGAGTGCCACGCGGACAGAGTGCTCCTTTCTGGCAGAGTCTTGCAGGACAATTAGACACAAAAAGAACAGTTTTGAGTGCAATCACTGTGCATGGGAGACCTACTACAGACTCTCTGGGGGGGGGGGTTGAATATCATCCCACCCACAAGAGGATTTGGTTCTCCCAAGTGGTCTCTCAAGTGGGTGGAAAGCTGCGCTGCGCCCGCAGCCCATATTTTTTACTTTTTGAGACAGGGGCTTGCTGGGTTGCACAAACTGCCTCTAATCTCGGGCTGTGGTCCTCCTGTCTCTGCCCCCCAAGCTGCTAGGATTGCAGGCGTGCACCACCGCACCTGACTAGAAGTGTTTATGTGTGTATGCATGGTTTTATTTTTGTTTTTATTTTTATTTTGTTTTTTTGTTTCTTGGGGTTTTTGTTTTGTTTTGGTTTGGTTTGGTTTTTTTGTTTGTTTGTTTTTGTTGTTTTGTACAGGGGTTTGAAACCAGGGTCTTGCGCCTATTTGCTTTGTAGGTGCTGGACTGCCGCGCTGCACCCCCGGCCCATATTTTTACTTTTTGACACAGGGTCTTGCTGGGTTGTGCAGGCTGCCTGTGATCTTGGGCTTGCGATCCTCCTGCCTTCGCCCCCAAGCTTCTGGGAATGCAGGTGTATACCACTGCACCTGACTATAAGCAATTTTATACTTGGGTGGAGCGTGTATTCGTGAGTTTTTTTTTTTTTAATTTATGTTTTATTTTCTTTCTTTCTTGTTTTACTCTCTTCCCTCTTTCTATTCTCCTTCTCTTTTTCTTATGCTATATATGCATCCTTGTATGAATTATTTTACCATCAGAGCCCCCACACGTCTGTCAGTTTGCCATGGGGGCTTGCCTGTTGCAATGAGGCTGAGAGCTCTGCCACTGTAACTGCAGATATGAGCAGGGTTGCCCATGGTGGACAGGTTTTTAGCTGAGCTTCCAGACTAAGACAGACTAGGGAGTAGGACCTGGCGAGCCACTCCCGAAACAACTAGCCATTGAAAACCCCATGGATAGCAAAGAAACACTGTCAGATATAGTGCCTGAAAATGAGGCCCCCAGGTTGGAAGGCACTCAAAAGCCTACTGGGGAAGAGTTGCCTCCTCCAAGTAGAGTCTGCTGTGATGATGGAAATGGAGTAAAACCCCAGGGTGCTCAACTTGCTGATGTGGCACAAGTCAAAATGAGGAGAAACAACTGTAAACATCCATTAATAATTGGAACATGGAATGTACATAGTATGAATCTAGGCAAATTAGAAATTGTTAAAAGAGAAATGGAGCACATAAATATTGACATTCTAGGCATCAGTGAGCTAAAGTGGACCGGCATAGGCCATTTTGAGTCAGACAATCAATGGTCTACTATGCTGGGAATGATAAACTAAAGAGAAATGGGGTTGCATTCATCATCAAAAAAGACATTTCAAGATCTTTCCTGAAATACAATGTTGTCAGTGATAGAATAATATCCATACGCCTATAAGGAAGGCCAGTTAATATGACTATTATTCAAATGTATGCACCCACCACTAAGGCTACAAATGAAGACAGGGAAGACTTCTATCAGCTTCTGCAATCTGAAATAGATCAAACATGCAATCAAGACATACTGATAATCACTGGTGACTGGAATGCAAAGGTTGGAAACAAAGAAGAAGGCTCAGTAGTTGGAAAATATGGTCTTGGTGACAGAAATGAAGCTGGAGATCGCATGATAGAATTTTGCCGGACCAATGACCTTTTCATTGCAAATACGTTTTTTCAACATCATAAACGGAGACTATACACATGGACTTCACCAGATGGAACATACAGGAATCAAATTGACTACATATGTGGAAAGAGATGATGGAAAAGCTCTGTACAAAATGTCAAAACAAGACCAGGTGTTGACTGTGGACCAGATCATCAACTTTCTCATATGCAAGTTCAAACTGAAGCTGAAGAGAATTAGAACAAGTATACGAGAGCCACGGTATGACCTTGAGTATATCCCACCTGAGTTCAGAGACCACCTCAAAAATAGGTTTAATGCCTTAGACACAAATGACAGGAGACCAGAAGGGTTGTGGCATGACATAAAAGATATCATTCAAGAAGGAAGCCAAAAGTTCTTAAAAAGACAAGAAAAAAGGAAAAGGCCAAATTACATGTCAAAAGAGACACTGGACCTTGCCCTCGAACGTCTAGCAGCTAGAGCAAAAGGAAGACATGATGAAGTTAAGGAACTAAACAGAAGATTTCAGAAGGCAGCTCAAGAAGACAAAAACAAATATTATAATGACATGTGCAAGGAGCTGGAGGCAGAAAACCAAAAGGGAAGAACAGGCTCCATGTCTCTCAAGCTTAAGGAAGTGAAGAAAAAATTCAAGCCTCGAGTGGCAGTAGTGAAAGATTCTACAGGGAAAATATTAAATGATGCAGGAAACATCAAAAAAAGATGGGAAGAACACATAGAGTCATTATACAAGAAAGAATTGGTAGATGACCAACTATTCCAAGAGGTTGCATATGAAAAGGAACCAATGGTGTTGAAGGATGAAGTGGAAGCTGCCTTGAAAGAACTGGTGAAACACAAGGCTCCAGGAATTGTTGGGATACCAATAGAGATGTTTCAACAAACAGATGCAGCACTGGAGGTGTTAACATGTTTATGCCAACAGATTTGGAAAACAGCTACTTGGCCAACTGACTGGAAGAGATCCATATTTGTGCCTATTCCCAAAAAAGGGGATCCGACTGAATGTGCAAACTATCAGACAATATCATTAATATCACACACCAGCAAAATT